>PVKY010006446.1:0-15986 GCA_004027775.1 Bradypus variegatus
GATGGATGAAGAAGACAGAACAGGACCGGGAGGCAGAGGAGGCCTGTATTAGAATTTGGTTGGGACACGTGCTTTCAGCATTCAGAAGGGGAGGCCAGGCTTGTCTTGATTTCGGCTGGGCATGCACACTGCACCTGTGGGCTCATCTCCTAGGCCCCAGAGGTTGTGCCAAGGGAAACCCTGTTACCTCTCCCTGCCGACAAGGTATTTCCCAGTTCAGGTCCCGCAGGGTCCCACAAAGCTCTTTGCAGCCTGGTATGTGTGTTTTGACCTGGTCCGTGTTTGGTCTGTGGAATGTACAAAGGTCCAAGAGCCACAGGCAGAGTCTCTGGGATGGTGTTTGGTTTGATCCATTTCCCCGAGAGCAGGGCCCAGTGCAAGAAGGCCAGTGTTCAGAGGGACCAGAGATCAGCTGGCTCGCCTGGACAAGTTGCTTAACCTCTCAGTTTCACCTGATGTTTAGTGTAGGGATAATAGTATCAGTTTTACAGGGGCTTGTGCATATTAATATCTTTTACATAGAAATTAATAAATGGTAATTACTGATGGAGATAAAAGTATCATAAATGTACATGTATCTCTTCTTTCCAAAGATTTACAGTTTTGTAAATACCTCACATATCACTCTCAGAAACTGTATTTCCTATTTGGAAGATTTTTTTTTTTTTAATTGCATTAGTGTAAAGGTCAGCAGCCAGGTAAAGATAAGGTCACAGTGTTCTGAACTGGTAGTCTCTGAAAGCCAAGATAATTACTGTACACGCAGTTGTAGAATAAAATCAGTGACAAGCCAACTAAACAGTATCTGGAAATGGAAAATCAATCCTAAATTTACACTGTAGCAGTAGAGATTAGAAGTAATTCTCTGCTGGGAGCCTGTGTGATAGAGCTGGCATTTCTTGGGAGAGGTAAGATGCTCTTAAGAACAAGTTAGCTTTAGCCCCTCTTTTCCTTATTCCCCCTATTTAACCCATAAACATTAGAAGTTGAGGGCATTTTTATTTTCATAATATGCTGAGATGCTGATGTCAAGGTCATGAGTGCAGTTCTTTCTTTCCTACTTCCCCAGTTCTGGAAAGTTTTCTCCACTCTATGACCTCTTCCCTCATTAATACCCAGTACTCTTAATTGATTGAAATCACCTCTCAGGGACTGAAAAGGAACTTTGATTTTGACCCATGATTAAATCTCAAGGGGACTCGGAAGGATTAAGAGGCTGAAACATTTGTTCTTTTTGCAGTGGCCTGTTGAGTCTGTGACAGCAGGAGTTTAGAGGTAGGGACGGGTGAACAGCATTGGTGTTTCAAAGCCAGGGAGCATGTGGGTCTGAACTGAAATGTTTCCAGAGCTCAGGAGGTCAGGAGGGGACAGCAGTTCGCACAGACATTTGTATCTCCCCAGTGCCTTTTCTTGGGGACACTTGATGTCCGGGGATGCTGGCTCCTGCTGTCTTCACACGTGGCCACGGGTCTGTAGCCTGGCCATGCCAATTATTACTTTGGAATTTTAATTTGGTAGATTTTTACCTGCCTTATGGGTAATACTTCCCCTTGTGTCTGTGCATCTGTGTGTGAGCACTCCGCTGGGTAACCCTTCCTTTCTGCTTTTACCCTTTCTGTGCATGACTTAGTTGTCTCATCACCATTGGAGAGTGGGCAGTGCAGGAGAAAGTGGGGGGCTCACTCTATTGCCCCCTGGCCGCTCTGGGGAGACTCTCCCTGGGTGGGAGTGGCAGCCTCTGGCAACGTGGGCAGATGGGTGCAGGCTGGGTGGTCCTATAACCAGGGCTGAGCGGGCCCCAGTGCACTCAGCTGCCAAACTTTGGGTAGCACCTTCAGTGTTCTAGTTCTGTTCTAAGTGATTTGCTTCCACTCTCAGTCTTTATGGTAATAAATTTAGATTCTTCAGACTCTTGACTGTGGGGTCAGTGTCACAGGACCACAGTAGATGGTGTTTGCCTTGACCAGGAAATGCTGACTGCAGGCCACGAGGCAGAGGTGCCTGAGGCTTGCCCCTAGGCAGGCTGGGACCTTTCTGTGGGGTGGAGGAATAGAGTTCCCAATGGCTGGCAAAGGTCTACATGTCCCCCCTCATTCTGTGACCATTGAACGCTCAAGGACCAGCCTGGAGGGACTCCATGAGCAGCAAATCTGGCCCTGGGGAGAGGAGCAGCCAGCCAAGAGCTAGCTTGGGGGTGAGGGATAAAACCCAGGATGTTCTGTGATGTGTCAGGTGAAGGCTCAGTCCAGCAGGTCTGAATCTGGAGCATGTCCCATTTGCCTCCGAGGAGACAGGAGGCTGGGTCCTGCTCTTGGAAGCAAGAACGAGATGCCTCTGAGAGGGAGGTGGCTGACAGGGTAAGGCAGACGCCAGGCCGGCTGGGTGGGAGAGCCTCTGATGGGAGCCCGTGCTCGGGTTAGGCTGTCCTAGCTGACATGGCGGAGGCTGTGATGGTGCAGGTCCCAGGCCTGGTATAGGAGGGACCTTTTGGAGCTCATGGAGCCAGGTCCTGCCCCCTGACTTGGAGGAAGGTGGGGAGGTGGGAGGCTCTTGGTAAACTTCCTCTCTTGGGCAGAATGGGCTGCCAGAATGGCTGGGCTGGAGGGGAGCTGGGAGGGTACCTGGGGCAAGCACACACGGACGGTGGGTGACCCGCCTTTCTGGAACAGTTAAGAATGTGGTGGAAAGAAACATGATCTAGGTCCTGTGAGTGCTGAAGTAAGTCCTTTCCTCTCCATTTTGCTTAGCCATTATTCATTCTCTGAATTTTTTACTGGAATGTCTTTGCACAAGTAACCAACACATTACCTGGTCAGAGTCTCCTCTTGAGGCTCAGGGCTCTGTTAGAAACGGTTTTGGACAGTGATGTTCAGGGCTCATGCCATCGAGCTGGGCTGACCCTATCTCAGTGCTGACCAGCCCCCCTCATTCTGGCAGCTAGTGCCTCTGATCACCCCACCTGCCATGATGCCGGGCCCCTCACCCAAAGGCTCTCTCTTCCAGGTTCATGCCCATCTCTGCTCTGCTCTCTGCCCTAGGTTAACCTGAACAAGGTCGGGGAGTACTGGTGGAGCGCCATCCTGGAGGGAGAAGAGCAGATCGACATCGACAAGATCAACAAGGAGCGTTCCATGGCCACCGTGGACGAGGAGGAGCATGCTGTCCTGGACAGGCTCACTTTCGACTACCACCAGAAGCTGCAGGGCAAGCCACAGAGCCATGAGCTGGTATGAGCCCCTGACCTGCTTCGGGACAGTCTGCTTGATGGTCTGCTCCAAGACCTCACTAGGCAGGTGCTGTAGGCCTTCTGCTTGTGTTGATCATAAGCAGACCAGAAAAGAGAGGAGAGATGGGCAGGGGTCTGACAGCAGGGGCTTCTCCTTCAGCAGGCATCTCGGGGTGGCAGGCAGGGGGCCAGGGCTGGGCCCTGTGCCTGTGAGCCAGCCCCCAGTCACTTGCCCGTCCTGTCAGCTGTTCACACACCATGTGCACAGCTGCCCCTCTTTGTCCCCAGTGCCCTGGGGAAAGCCACACCACAGCAGTCCATCCCCACAGCCCTTGGTCACCTGACCCTGCCACAGGACAGGTGTGCACACCTGGTGTATCTTTGGAGTAACCATGACCCTCAGCCTGCTTCCCTAGAGCCCCACGGGGCCCTCCCTGGACGGGGAGCCATGTACATCTTTGCTGCTGGGATCAGTTCTGGTTCTGACCGGAGGAGGGCCAAGGAGAGAAAGTACTACTCCCATGTGTCTTCCCTGCTGCTGGAGGCCTTCGGGCAGGGACTCTGTTAAGTCAGGTCAGCAGTGTTGGGGGAGTGGGAGGTGGGCAGCAGGAAGTCAGCTAACTCTGAAGAGGGTTTCTGTCTGGCCAGCATCGAGCCAAGAGCACTGAGACTGCCAGTGGCAAAGAAAATTATTAATTAGATATATACATTCTTTCTATTTTAATAATCCCCAGAGTGGCTATTTAGGGAAGAAAAAGTTGCTTTTCTCAAATTATTTTTACCCTCCCGGTGCCCCATATAAACAGTTAGCACTGTTGGTTTGAGCTGTAGTGTGACAGGGAAGTGGGAATTAAGTGCAGGTCACATCTTTGTGCATGGAGTTGGGTTCCTGGGAACTTCAGACCCACTTTCCTAATTTTTGTTATCATGTATTAAACACAGACCCCGCCCCACCCCCACCCTTAAGAAAGCCATTAGGATTCTTCCACTTGCCCGTGTTGTTTCTTTTATTGGGGTGAAATTCACATGGCATGTCCAATTTGTTTTGGGGGGCTGGGGGTTGCTGACTTTTGTCTTTTGGGTTACATGGGGTCCATGACACTCAGTGCCAGCATTCTCACCCCAGGACAGCCTCCGTCTGACAACCCTCAAGGCCCCACCTCTTTCCCTTGGCTCACACTTGGTTCCTTTGCTCGCTAGTTCCTTCTTTCACACCTTCATTTTATTCAGACCTTCAGACCCCCAAGCATGCCTCATCTTGTTCCTCGAGGGTCTCAGGAGTCTGTAGAGAGAAGTACTGGTTCCTTCTTTCCATCTGGCTGCACGGAGTAAACCTTCTGCAGGCCACACACATCTCATGGCCTCCTCACCGCCTGCCCTGAAAAGAGGAGCTTTTTTATTTTAACAGAAAGAGAACTTGAGTTGTAGAGGTCAAATAATATGTTTAAGGTCCCCCAGTTAGTCAGTTAGGAAGCAGCAGTAGGGGTGGGATTTGAACCCTGATCTTATCCAGACCTTCCCACTCATTTCCTATCCTGCCCCATATCTTGCACAGGTGTGTTTGCATGAAAGGATTGTGCCTCTCAGTTTGCTCACGTTAGCAGCGTGGGCTTGCAGAAATGAAGGCTCAGGCTCACGCAGCCACCTGGAAATGTCAGAGGGCCTCTCTGCATGTCGCACAGCCCCCCAGCTCACAGTGACTCGCCATCAGCCGGGCTGAGCACCCAGGGCCCAGGATCCAGCAGCTTAGGTGCAGCTTCAGCCCAGTCACACTGAGAGACCGCACCGAGCACCTGCCATATGAGAGGGGCATCCCTCCTTGCAGCCCCCGGAGGTGAGGTACTGCCTCCTCTCACAGACGGGGGTGCAGACACTTAGTTGACGGAACTTGCCGAGGCGCCGAAGAAGTGGTGGAGATGTATTTATGAGTTGATCTTTGGGGAAAAGAATCCCTAGTATTGAGAAGAATCTGTCTAGTTTTTGTTAGATAACATCATATTAGATAGCATAACTCATTGCTCTCTCTAGTCAGGATAATATGAAGTCTTAAAAAGCTGCCTTTCCAAAATGAGGCTTTCTGTGCCATCTAAATGGAGGGAGAACTAGGAGAAAGTGGCTCTTCTGGCATCTGACAAGTTACAGGGAGGGAGCTGGCCTGAATCCTAATTAGAGAGAAAAGCTAAAAATTGATATTTTATTGTGGTTTGAACTACGTTCATGAACTTCATCAATGCATAGTGAAGTCTGTATCCTTTAGTTGTGAGATGTAAGGAAAGCTAGATTGTTCTCTTCACTGGGATACAGAAAACATTGGGTTTTTTTTTTTTTTCAATTCAAAATGCAGGCTTTCTTATTGGTTATTTTATTCTCTAAATCTAGTATTCTGTGATTGTCTCTCTTGCAGACCATCTGTGGCTTAAAAATATCCTTTTTTAAAAAGCTGAATTAAAAAGTAATACCTTATGTACAGTATGCCAGTGGCACCAAAATACTCATCCTTGCAGGTGGAAGCTCTAGCCCAGGAGGCAGGAGCTCTTGGCAGTTTGGGAGCTTGAGCCGGCTGTCTTCCTGGACCCTTGCTTACATGTACAGCCCTGCCCTCCTCCTTCTTCTCTCCATGCCCCATCCCTCACCCACCCCACTCCTTCCCCTCTTCATGCCGTCATTCACTTGTTTTCTTTTTACTCTGCCCCTACATCCTTCCCTCTTTCAGCCTTCCTCTCTTCTCCCTGCCTTCTTTTCTTTTCCTCTGCCCCTTCTTTTTTCCCCATTCTTTACTGCCTCTTCTTTACATGGTGTTGTGAGACCCCTCTGCAGTCTCACCTCCTTGCAAGAACCTTCCTCCAGGAGCTGTGCCAGTGTCAGGCACATGTCACAAGCAAGGCAGACACCATCGCTGCCTCCGGGGAGCTTCTGTTCCAGCCCTTTTGCGCTGACCTCCAAAGAGTGTTGCCATCATGCCTGCAGTCTTATTTGATAGTCATGGAGCCCCCAAACAGGAAGCAGTCCTCCAAGGAAGTTGCTGCTGTTTCCTCTCATTTCCCATGGGTGGTGAAAACCTGTGAAATGGGTGCACAGTGGACCCTGGAGGGGCAGTCCTAGCTCCAGGGACAAGTGCATCTGTTCATTCCAGGCAAATGCAGGCAGCTTCCGGAGATTTTCTGTACCTCAGCAAACTAGCCCTGTGGTCCTTACTGCTGGCCTAGGGCAGAGCCAGCTTAAGAGATGGGAGACGATGCCACAGCCACGCATGTGTGTCTGCACCTACACGTGCACACACACATGGCTTCTCAGCATACTGGTGCCCTGAGGTCCTGCTGAGAGCTTCTGTGCTCTGGTCTCCTTCAGAGCTGCTCCCTCCAAGCAGGACGGGTCGGGAGCTGGGCTTTCTCTGGCAGTACAGTTGGTGGCTCTGTGGTTATCCTCCTTGGGGACATCAGACAGCTATGCTTTCCTGGTTCTCTGGGACCATTGACTGAGCCCAGTGACCTTTCCATCAGCCATGGCTGAGTGCATAGAGCACAGGACTCTGGCAGGCAGCTCACCTCCTGGCACCTTGGATGCAATGACAGGTGTGGTCTGGCTGTAGGGACTTGTCCAGGAAGGCAGCCAGCACTCTCAGGGGCTGGGGACAGAGCAGGATTAAGAAGGATCCTAAGCAGAACTTCTGAGAACAGCTGTGCCATAGAGGAAAGATCACTTTGTTTTGAGTGAAAGTCTAGCCTGCAAGCATCAATTAAGTGCCTACTGTGTGCAGGCAACGTATTCGACCGTGTGGGGCTGTGTGCCTGCACAGAGCATGGAGCCCCAAGGGGAGACGCTCAAAGCAACACGGCCCACGCAGGCCGGGCCCCAGGCTCAGCAACCAGCAGCCCTGTCTCCTCAGCTGTAAACCAGTAACTGTACCCACCTCCCAGGGCTGCTGCGTGCACTGATGAAGAATGGGGTCTACCCTGCCCCAGGCCACGGAAGGTCGCCAGTGCCCCAAAGCACATCTGGAGAAGCGAGTCTGACCTCAGGTGGCCTTGGGTAGCGGTTTGGCTGTATCTTGTTCAGTAGTTGCCATGGCTACCTCTCAGGCACAGGGAGGCAAACGCCTGCTGGATACGTGGGTGGGCGGCTGGTCCCCTAGGAGGTCTGCAGGCCCTCCGGGGGTCCTGGTGGGCCAGGGGCTGGCGTGGGCCTAGGTTTTCCGCGTCAGGATTTATCTGCCTTGCAAATCAGTACCGTCACCATTAACAACGGGCTTCTGGCATCGATTCCCATTTATGGTGTGAATCTGAAGTTTTCTAAATTTGCCAAGATTTCAAATTGTGCTTCTAATGCTACAGGGACTGTGTATTTTGAAGCATTTTTATTTTGAAGTGACAACATTGCTGTCTGTTATAATTTGAGATTCTTTGTTGTCATTGTAAGGTGACTTCTTTCCAAAATCGGTCAATTTAATACCCTTCATCTTCTTCCTAATTTAATTTCCTTTGGGTAGGATTTCCCCCATCTGGAAAGAGAATGGGTTCTGAGAAGCAGTGGTGCTTGTTTGCACGCCACTTCTGTTTGTCCAGGAGCTGCTCTGTTCTGGGGGGACTTGGCGCTAACAGTAAACCATTGCCAGATTCCTCTACTTGTCACCCCAGGGCAAAGTGTTGACCCAGCCGGGTCTCTGGTAATAGTAAATTTGGTAAAACACCCAGGAACACCACTCCCCGCCTTGGCTGTAGGAAAAGTCAGAGGACTGGTTGTCAGCACCCTGGCTCCCTGGAGCACTGACTCTAAGAAGCTGTTCCTGGAGTGACTGCACAGGGTTGTCACCCACCACCAGGTTCCTGAGACAAGGCCCAGCATGCCAGGACCGTTGGTTGGAGGCCAGCTGGCCATCCAGGTCTGCAGGGCAGCCCCATCCGGGAGGTGCAGCCTAGGCGGCTTCCTGAGGCCCTCTCGGCTCTTGGGGTTGGGTCAGGTTCAGGGCAGGTCTCTGGGCAGACCTGCGGGCCCTGTGTCCTGGGTTGGTTTGGGCCCCGGCCAGTCTGGCCTGGGTTTCCTGTCAGTCGTCATATGGACTGCCCGAGTCAGAAGCTGTGGGTGGCTCTCCAGAGGTACCACGTCTCTGGCAATGTGGGCAGGTACGGGTATGGGACGCCTGCACAGGTTGAGACCCCTGAGGCTGTCCCATTCCCATGAGTTGAAGGGTCTGTCTTTGGGGGGAATCTCAGAGACAAAGGGGATCAGGGCATGTTCCTCCCACTGCTATCCTGTCAGCAGGATGGGTGGAGTGCTGTGCACAGGATGGGCCAGGAGAGCAGCTCCCGGGAAGCCCTGCAGTGTCCCCTTGGAAGAGTGGAAGGGCCCTGTGGAGCTGGAGTCTGGTGTGGGCTCTGATTCTAAGTCCAGGTGCCTGAGGCTTCCAAGCAGAGGACTGGCCTCGCCTGATGTTTCAGGTGTTAGGTGGAAGTGGATCTGAAAGCGGCCCTTTGGGACTGTGGCTTGGGCTAGGATGGTGGCTGTTGCAGGGGAGGAGGGGCAGGACTCCAGGCATCTGCTAGCAGGGGAGATCAATAGGACTTGCCTGTGGCCTTAGATGCGGGCTTGCAGGGGAGGGGAGGGAGGGAGTTGAGGGCTCTGTTTGGGATGCAGTTAGCTAGCCATTGCAGAGGGCTGGGGTACAGGGGTGTGGGGTGCTATGTCCTGGGTCCGGAGCTCAGAGGAGGTGTCAGGGTAAGGGCTGAGAAAGGAAATAGAGAGAGGTGGGGCTGAGGAGACACAGCCAGCTAGGAGATGGCAGCCAGAAGTTCACTGAGGAGGAACCCTGCAGCACAGTGGTGTGGCAGAAGGGTCCGGGATAGAGGGTTTGGGAAAGGAGGCCCAATCCACAGGACTGCGCTCTCTCCAGTTCTGTGTGGCTGACCCAGGCACGAAGCCAGGCCCCCTGGGGGGTGGCTCCCCTGATGCCCCCACCGTAGGCCTCCCACAGCCTTTCTGGAAGGACAGAACTGTGCAACAGTGGTCCATTCTCTGATTGGGACTGCTCCGTAAAGCTCGTTAGCAGGCTGAGAGGAGGCCAGCACAGTGCTGATGACGTCCTGCAGCTCCCCCTGCCCCAGCTCAATTTTCTCCATGTTGCATTTGCTCACACGGATTCTGGCCATAGCACTGGTTGTGTCCATTCTCAGGCAGGGATACTTTGCACTCAAGACCAAGTCAACAGTCTCTGCTTTGATTCAGTGACTACGTTTCTAGGACTGGCTGCAACACCAGAAGTGAGCAGCAAGATACACATTCTTCTATTGCTAGTTTTTGGGTTTTTTTTAAAAGAGATTCTTGAAATGCTCTTTCCAGAAGACACAATACGAATTACCTGTAAGAAATTGAGGGTAATATTTATTCATCCTTAATGTACATTAAGTATCTTTGGTATGGTTGCTGCTGCATCACTTATATTCAAAAAAAGCCTTCTTGCCAGGAAGTGTACACTTTAAGGAAGAAGCTGTGCACATCTGGTTGCTTAGAAAATGGCCAGGGCACTGAGTTCGGCAGCATCGTTAGATACCAGGAGCTTTCCACGCTGCTTCCAGCCAGTGATCTGTTACCCTCCTGACGAGAGAAGGCGCATGCTGTCTCCCTGGCCCACTTTGCAGTGGGACTCAGCAGTGAGCCCTCTTTGCCTCTCTGATGGCGAAAAGAAAGAAGCGGCCACCCGGGCCTCACAGTGCACACGCAGTGGCCTGTTCCTTCCTGAGTGGCAGCCAGGCCGCTCCTGCTGGGCCTGCAGAGGAGGGTGCACCTGAGGGACGCAGGAAGGGATGGGTGGCCATGAACCCAGGGGTGGCGCTTCCTCACAGCAGCGGCCGCTTGCCCAGCTGCTGGCCTTGACCACACACCTCGGTCTTCTTGACCCTTGGCTGCTTCACAGTTCCAGAATGGTCGCACTCTAGGAAGAAGCGTCCAACCTGCTTGGGCCGTGTCTTCCTGGAGGCAGCAGGCAGGTCTGGACTGTTGGACCCCCACTGGGCTTAGCGGACACACCATTTGGCCCCTTAGGATAGACTTCTTCCTCTCTGTGGAGGGGGTGGGGCAGAGACACCTCTTTCTAAACTCAGTTGCACGCACATTTGCATTTTGGACCAAGGTGCCTGGTGGAAAAGGGACAGCAGCTGACCTGTACTGAGCGGCCAGTGCTTCACTGGTGACAGGACGCTGGGGGTTAGGAATTCCGATCTGTAAGGAGTCGGTGTGCAGCCACACCTCCCCTGAGCGCAGTCTCTGGGTTCCCGAGCCACCACCTCCTCGCCTGGGCCTGCCAGCTGGAGCCCCGCTCTGGGAGGAAGTGTGTAATGCCTTGTGGTCATGTTTAACTTTTCTATTTTTTGTTTCTGTAGAAAGTCCATGAGATGCTGAAGAAGGGATGGGATGCTGAAGGCTCCCCCTTCCGAGGCCAGAGATTCGACCCAGCCATGTTCAACATCTCCCCAGGGGCTGTGCAGTTTTAACACCCAGAAGGCGAGGAGAACCCTCCAAAGCGTTGGGAAGGCAGAAGCCTCAGAGGCCTTCTCCTCTGCTTCCCTCCACACTCTCTTGCATGCCAGGGGCCCCCCTGTCTGGCTCTCCCCACATCTGTCTTTTTCTTGGTGGCATACAGCCCCACCACTCTGACCCGTGTCTCGCCAGGCTCCTCCAGAGAAGGCTCGGGGCAGGCCACGCTAGGCGGCTGTGCTGCGCAAGGGTCTGGAGTGCGGGGGAGCTGGCCTGGCAGGCTGTGATCGCAGCTTGGTCTCCACAGCAACCAGCCGCCACAGGCAGCACCTCCTTCCTCCCTCTTCCCCGCTCGCTCGCCGTTGTTTTGACACTGCTCTGCCTGCTTCTCCTCTGGCCAGGGGTGGGGGCTGGCCGCCCGCTCCCATGCGCTTGGTGGTATGGCTCGTTGGAGCTGGGCAGCTGGCCTGGGCACAGCTGCGGGATGGCTCTGTGGCAGCTGCTCTTTGGCTGTTCTGAGAAGCTCCTGTTCCTTGACCGTTTGTTGGAAGCTTTCACACAATCTTGTCACTTTGTAAAACGTCCACTGTCCTGCCTGCCTCAGTGCCTCTCAGCCATGGCAGTAAAAGGTCACCATTCCAGTGACAGCAACAGAAACTGGGGTGCTGGGGCCGTGTTGGTTACTGCCTTATTTTGCCAGTTCTTGATGTTGGGAGAAAGTCTGAAGCTTTGGCCTCCAGGCACGGGAGAGTTAGGATTCTGTGTGCCATGGTCCACTGGCCATCGACTCACTTCTCGTTGAGGTGAGCCTCACACTGTCCACTCTTGCTGAGGACACTGCTTTGTTTCATCCCACCAAAGGGCGCCACTTCGTTTGTTTCCCGTTTAACCCGCTGGGGTTCCAATACATCCTCTCTGAGTGCATCACGTTTCCTCAGAAGCCCAGCCTCTGGGAATGAACGGGTAGGAATGGAGAGCCAGAAGGCCCGGGATGCCAGCACTGGGGACCCAGGTGGTTCTGGCACCTCATTGCAGAGCACGCCGGCCCCTGCGAGCCCATCAGCCTCGCCCTTGGGGACTCCTGGCTGAGTCTTTGCTGCTGTAGGAGCAAGAATGTCTGCACAGAGAAGGAAGGACAACATCCCATTGCACTGAGCCCAAGATTGGAAACTCCACCCTCCCCATCATGTGCCAGGCACTGGGCTGAGTCGCAAGGAGCACACACTTCTATTTTTGTCTGTCCACCTCGTTGCTGTGCAGCGTGGGCCCTATGCCAGGGCTGGTGTGAGAAGAGATCAGGCAGCCCAAGGGCTACAGGCAGAGAGTTGCCCTGGGCCAGCGGCCGAGCACTCACCAGGGCCCTGGGAGCACCAGCACAGACCCTTCCCTCTGGGAACAGCATCACCGTGAGCATCTGCCCTTTGTCCAGCCGCCAGCCTGGGCACATCAGTCAAGTCACAGTTCAGGTTTCCGTGAAAGACATTTTCTCACTGCGAAGGTTATGTACAGCCAACTCAAATGGAGGCTTGACTATCCCAAGGGAACCTATTCACTGAGCAGAAGAGATCCAGCTCCCAGAGGGCAGGCTGTCTGTCTGTGGGGAGTGATGGGGGTGTCAGAAGAGCACTGTCATCTCCCTGCTGCCTTGTTGGAGGTGGGTGGTCCTTCTGGAGGCTCCCACCTTTGGGAGCTGGTTTTGTTGCCCTCACCTTGAGGCACCTTTGGTTACCATGGTGCCGGACCCCTTTCCTCAGCAGCCCTGGTCGGAAAGCCTCCCTGGGACATGCTCAGTGAGCCCAGAATGCCCTATGGACCTCGGGGAGGAACCAAGGACACCCAGGGGCTTGGGGGTGCTGGGAGCCACTGCAAAGGGAGACCAGAGGGCCTTGGGTAGGCCTCTTCAGCATGAGAACCTTGTACTTGATAGCAGCCACCAAGACTGATCAGCGGGGCTGCCGGGAGCCACTCCTTGGGTGAGCCCGGGAAGCAGTGACGCTGCAGAGCCCGTCACCTGCAGGCAGGCCAGGCTGCTCCCGCCCGGAGGCATCCTGGGAAGCCTCTGCTGCTTCCTTACAGAGGTCCTGTTGGGGCTCCCAGGGTTTGTGAACCGGGTCCCTCGCTTAGCTTTCCCCATGTAATAAATGGAGGTTTCAGGGTGTGTGTGTGTTTTAACCATTTGAAATGTTTCCTGACTTTCCTGTAGTTCCCCGAGTTGGGCCACCTCTTAACCCCCCTCTTAGGGGGGAGTCTTCCGGAAGGAGTGGCGTGGTGGGTGGAGTGAGACGCTGCACCTCAGTTATCTGGGAGACCTTGAGAGTCCTTTACTTCCATGGCAGATTATCTTCCTTTTGCCAAGGCTTTATTTTCCAGTGTTGCTTTCTCTCCCCATCCCCTGCCCTGCTTCAATAAAACAGAATAAACCAGTGTGTGGGAACAGTGAGTGTGGGGAGCAGGGGCTGACCATGTGGTAGAAGCGTCATCTGCCAGGCACCCCCGTGAAGGAAGCTCCTCAAGCATCATGGTCAGCGTCTGGCCACACCTTTCTCAGTGCATGCCCTGTGCTCTCTGCCTTGACCCTCCCGCGTGATTACCGACTGTCCTTTTAGTGACCCTCTGCCCCATCGTCTGCCCTGTGTCACCAGGCTCTGGAGTTGCCGCACACAGCCTGTTTTTTCTTTTTAGACACGACGGCAGCAGTATGGCCACTAACCCCGTCAGCTGAGGTTCTGAGGAGCACAGAGTGACTCACCCTGTCCAGGGGAGCCCAGGAGAGTGGGGCATTCAGCCTCCAGTCGCCCTGCTGTCCTCCATGTTGGTTTGCAATAAACCTGCATCAAAGCAGCTCCAGGTCTGTGTGTGGCGTTTGCTCCCAAGAGAGTCCCATCTGTGTATGGGTGACATCTGTGGGTTTTAACTGGAAGGCACTGGACCCTGAACTCAGCAAACACCCACGGGGGGAAGTCCTGGAGATGGCGCCCTCCTGCCTGCACTCCCTGGCGTGTTTTGGACTGCACAGCTTCCAGAAATCTCGTAAGCTTATGAGGCATTGGGTGGGGAAAGGGATCAGAACCATTTCATAGGTTCTGGATTTGTGTCCTGTTTCCTGAACCCCAAAGATCAATGCTTACACTGATCTGCCGCTGCCTCTGGACTCATCTAGACTCTGGCTTGCTGTGTACTGGGTTCATATCTCACTGCGTCTCCTGTAAGACGTATAATAGGATCCTAAGCATCCCTGCCACCCACTGCTCTGTCCTCGCATGCCCAAACCCCAGATCTTGAATCTCAGGCTCTGCCCACCTGCCCCTCCCCACCTGTAAAGCCCTGTCCTGCCCTCAAGTGTGTCCAGCTCCTGCTGCTCTAGGGTAGGGATGGTGTTTCTGGAATGAAGGCAAAGTGCTTAAAAGGGCAAACTGCCAGATTGCCAAGCAGACTTCTGGGGCTAGAAATTTCCCTGCAGGAAGGAGAGGCATCTTCTTTCACTAATTGTCCCCAAAGAGTACAGGAGGGAGGAAAATCAAGATGTGTTTTATGAGGAAACAGGTCCAGGGACATCAGCTTCTACATGAAAAACTGCCTGGAGCACTCCGCTCGCGGCTCGCAGCCATCCCCCCTCTGATGCACTGCCTGACTGGCCTCTAGGGTAAGCAGGGTTGTGGAATGGAGAGAATGAAGTTACCAGCCCAGAGCCCACCTCACAGACCTCGGTGAGCAAGCAGTCTCCTGGGCCAGGTGGGCGCCTCCCGGGGGAGTGGGGGTGCCGTGTGGAGCCCCAGGACCCCCAGCCTTGTTGACAGAGGTTCACAGTTGTCATGAAATGTGCTGTTCACCCACCTCTGCTGACTCAAGGATCTAAGGAACAAGTTGCAGGGCCCAGAAGCCAGAGGAGAGGGGGTCACCCTGCAGTAGGTGGGGGCCACGATGGCTGGAAAGCTCTCCACTCGTCTGCTGGGGAAGCCACAGGGCCTCTCCGTGCCATCCGGACTCATTAGGACGGTGGGGACACGCTATTCCAGAATTGAAGAAAAGTTGAACATTCTGTAGCTCCAGACTCAACTTCCACACTCATAAGGCTTTGTTTTGTTTTATTCTCTTGGTTTTATTTTAAAGACCACATCGAGTTGCCTGGTGTGGCTCTCAGGAGGCGGATGTTCACTGAGCGTCTGCTCTGTGCTGGCCCCGCATTAGGTGCCCGGACTGCATTTTTGTGTATTCTGTGCCATCTGTGCTGCTGTGTGTCCCACTGCAGATGGCAAGAGCACCTCAGCCTCCAAAGCCAGGCCGACCCTGGTCTCCGCTCAGCCTGCCCTCCCTGCCCACTTACCCCCATGTGGAAGGCTGGGGTTTGCCCCCCAGGAGGATTGCAGCCAGTTGGCAGTGCCAGCCCAACACCACACGTCACCCCAGCCCCCGGGGCTGTGTCACGAGTGATGTTCATGCCCACCTGGGGAGAACCCCACCGGGCCCCATTTGGCTCAGCTTTGTTGGGTGGTGAGGAGGTGGCCGGCGAGTTGCGGGGGATTGAATAGGAAGACATAGCATCCCAGCTGGGGGCTGTGGGTAGTGGGGCCTGGTCCGCCCAACCCCTCTGCCTGGGCACCTGGGCTCTGGCTCACTGACGTTTGCCATCTTCCTGGTCTCCCCTAAAGACGTGTTGGCTGGGTCCCAGGGAGGAAGGGTCGCTGGCCTTGGCCCCACCTTGGTGCTGTTGTCCCACAGGTGCTGGCCAGAGTGCAGCCCCCTTCCCAGAGCAGGGCTGGCCTTTGGAGGCACTCACAGGGTGATGCCGGTACGTTGGGGTGGGAGTGGGGGGTGAGTCAGGATTCTCCCTGGGCCTCCCTGCCTCTCTCAATCCTGCTTCTTTGTAACATCCTCTGCATGCAAGGAACCGTAGACAGTTTTGCCCAGAGCTGGATGGGCTCCTAGAGAATTTTTAGTCCATCCCCCTCATTTTACTGTGGCCATGGCCAGGAGCAAGGGAGCCCACACCCAGGATGCAGCGTCCTTTCCATCAAACCAGCCAGACTCTGCCACCTGCTCCGTTGCCTTAAGCCAAGGGCCCCAGGGTGTCCATCTCCCATTTGCTGCTTCTACGCCAAGCACCACATCCAGGTACATTCCTCAGTGTGGCATGTGTACTGGGTGGCACTGCAATTAGGAAACCCCCTTGCAGATGGGAGGTGGGCCTGAGGTCTCCTGTCCAGCAGGCCCTTCGCTTGCCTTCTGTCCCTGCTCAGCCAAGGCACTGGCCTGTCCCAGGCTTGTGTGTATTTGACAATTGTATGAATGGACA
>PVKY010006447.1:0-15959 GCA_004027775.1 Bradypus variegatus
TCGAAGGGACTCTGAGAGATAGAAATATTCTTGAAAAATCTCTTATTTTCTACTTCCCTTCTGTTTCTATTTAACTTCCCTTTATTTTTCTTTTTCTCTATCTTTTTTTGCCCCTATTTTTGTGCCCCTTACTAACAAAAACAACTAGGTGGAGAAAGAGGAAAGAAAGTATTTCTCCAGAGGGTGACAGGAGAGATTTTGGAGTAAAAGAGAAGTGGCCTTGGCATTATTATTCTTCTCAAAACAGATCATGATAGAAAACTCAGAACTGAAGATTTTTAAAAAATAACATTTACTCATGGATCATTTTCCTCCTATATCTGCTTTAACAACTTTGACAGTACAAACAGTCACATGATTTTTGTTTTTTTGCTTGAGTGTGGTGCTGAGTTGGTATATGAGCTCATATCTGACAAATTACTAACGGCTTCTAAATTATCTCCATACATGGGAATTGTGTGTTTTCAGTTGTTCTTTGACTCTTGAGAATCACACACTACACAGAGATGTAACTATTATTTTGCTCAATGCCTATTACAGGGAGAATACGAGTTATGCAGGCCTTAACATCCAGCAACCAGTTTTGAGGGAAACTATATTTTTAAAAGAAATAATAAATCACATGCTTTCTAGATTTTTCTGTATAAAGAAACTATGTTCCCCTGAGTTGAAAAAGTAACCTTTAGTGGGCAACAGTTTGTAGCATGTAGCAGCAATACTTACGGGTGGATAAGTCAATTTACTAGTCCAGAGAGACATACCATCGTGCCATGAACTGAAATTCCTTTTGCTACATGTACTCATTCACTATGTACAGAGAATTCTTGCTTAAGAGTTTTTACCTTGAATATCAGCATACTACTTCTATACAAAAATCAATGCCATCAGAGCTTTAACAGTCACAATTTACTTATTGTTCTTTTTGAAATACACGAATACTTTAAATATTTTAAGTAATTTGACACAACAGAGCAATCAGTGGACCATTAACGCAAGGAGATTATTAGTGATTCTAAAACCTTTCATTTGAATTTCTCTTGAAGTTTCTCCCAAAGTATTTCTATTTTTATGATTTTATTAGACACTCCCAAAGACTGTGAAAGAAGCTAGGCTTTTCTCTCTCACAAAAGAGAAAAATAAGGTCTAGAAATGGTGAGAAACTGCTTGGGCTGTCAGTGCCAGAGCTAGAAGTTAAAATCTATATCCCCAGAAGCTCTATTCCCAATTCTCAACAACATTCATCCTGTCTAACTCAATAGTTCTTTAAACAAAGCAAAAGTTAGAAAGCAATATGATACTTTCGATTCTTTGATGCTGTCGAAACCACAAGGCCCAAGCTGTACCTGCATCTTGAACATGTTTTGGACACAGTAGATTATGATCTCACAGACCAATCACACATCCCATTGGCTTTTGCCAATTCTCATTTTTACTGGCAGCTGCATTTCAAGGAAAAGCTGGTAAACGGCAGGGAGTAAATAATGGGGACTTCTCAAGGTATCAGTACATCCAGACCACAGCATAAAGCAGATAATCTATGGCATCTGTTTACAATGGGAGAGACAGCAAAGAAGTCACAGCTGAGCCCCAAGAAACCTCAAAATGTGAACACTTTGTTTATGAATCAGCTGTCTGCCCTCTGGTTTGAGAATGAAAGAGTCTCCAACCATACTGTGGTACCCACCGTATATTTAATACAGATGCAGCTACAGAGCAGCAGTAGTAGTGAAAGAAATAATAATAGTTACCATTTATTGAGAGTCTAAGTCCCAGGCACCAGGCTGGGGGTTTTATGTACATTATTTCATTTATAACCCAAGATGGATGGCCATGTCTTTTTCTTTTTCTATCTGAAGCTGAAACAAACCATCAAGAATACTAGGAAGAGAGTTTACTCAGAAGATGGCCAGGTGACTATTTAAGAAGTATTTGTCTTTTAATATTATTTTTCTATTATTTGCCACATTTGACATTATACTACTATTACTCACCTGATTCAATAAAATGAAATATTTAGACATACAATGTTTGTAGTCTTCTTAATACAGAGTTTGATGACTATTTTGCAAGAGTTTAATCAAGGGGGAACAAAGCCTTTATTAATCTGTTTTGTCATTCCCCTTATTTGCACTGTGCTTGTTTATTATCTGTAAGAACCTACTCCTCATATGGCTTGAAATGAAAGAATGATCCATCTCCTCATTACTGATCCTCTGCTTGGTAATGAAAAACAAAACAAAACATACGAACAAAGGAAAAATGCCTTCCTGTCATTTCTCAGCCTCCCCTGCTGCTGCTCAGCTGGGATGTTAAAGAGTGGGGTTTAATGAAAGAAGGTGAGAAGGTGAAAAAAACCTAATGAGGGTGTGCTTAGTTATATGGAAAGATTACTGAGGAGCAGCAGCTCTTTTCTCTGTGCCTAGAGAAGGTTAACGCGGTATCCCCCAAGTTCAAGGAAGCCCATACTTCCTCACCCATTTGTTCCCCACCCTGGCAACCAGCTTCTCCACTTAAAGCAGTTTTCCTGAAGTTTAATTTCTGATTGTGGAGTGAAAAAGAATCTCATTTTCTATCACCAGCCTGTAGTTCTACAGCAACACCCACAAGTGGTACAGGAAGGTCTTTAGGTTGCCTGCATCATTGGTGGGGCATCTCAGGAGCAAGTATTTCAGACCTCAAGCTCCAGGTGACAGAGACCCAGACTGGTCTGCAGGCTTACTGATACCTGCCCTTTAGACTGGGAACGGAAGCAAATTCCCATCCAGCAATGTGGAGCCACTGAAAAATGAAATGTTTAACACTTCAAAGGAGAGCCAATTACAGCTGTTGAAGGTCTGAAGCAATGCCAAATTAGAATGAGATTGTGTAGTCGTATCATTCCGAAAATGTCTTTAATCAGTGAGTGTGCAAGCTCTGTGGTGTGATCATCACACCAAAATGCCAAACAAATACAAGGGCCAAACTTGGACTAAACCCCCAAACCTCTAAGAGAAAGTGATTTTTTGAGTTTCCAGTCACAAACCCAGGAAATCTTGACTCATCATTCCCAACAGACCACTCTTTGGGGAGTGGGAGAGAGCAATGACCACCTGACAAGTAAAAGAAGAAACCCTGAAGTACGGCTGCTATCAGATAAACAGCTATCTCACCAAGGCAGGGCATGATTCTCTAATGTTCTATGTCCAGTATAAATATTAACACTTTGGCTGGAATAAATTGAGATCTTTCTTTGAAACTGAAACATGCAGCCTTAACTGGGCTCTCATCCTCTACGTTTCACTGAGTGAATAACCTAAATTACACAGAACGGCAGTAAATTGGCTCATCATAGCCCTGTTCTAATTTTAAAAGGATAAGGAACTAAAAAAACCAGGCAGCCTAGCATGTAGTGCAGAAAAGCCTAGTGGAGGCTGTTAAATGGTTGCCAGGGTCTTTCCCCAGAAGGGCATGAGTTCAAATTGGACTTCAGTTTTTGATGACCAAGTACCATTCAATGCCTTCTGTTAAATTTGTGTGTGCCCTCAACATAATGTTTCTATTAGGTACGCTGACAGCTTGTATTTGTCATTCTTGCAGACTCTCTCAGGAGTACAGTGGATGTTCAACCACATGTGGAAACCAAATCATTTCCTGGCATATAAAGGTGATCCCTGCAAAACATGAACTCTGAGGCACTGAAGAGAATCTTGCCTTAACACCGTCATCTGCTGTCTGCTTGTCTCCCAGCTCCTCCAGCTCCAAACAAAAACAAAAACAAAAAAACTACAACAGCTATTTGACTATCAGCCTAACACCGTGATGAGTCCTGGACATTCTTGAAATTTTAAAGACATACACCCATGCCCAGAAGAATAGCATTTTCCAAACAACATAATAACTCCCTTAGTTTCAACAGAGCATTTACTTGCGGTGATAAAATGCCAGGTCACAAGTCAAATTCTGATTCCATTACCAAACATTATCCTTGAGCTCTAAATGGAAAGTCGGTACAATTCACCAGCTGTCGGGCTCCAGCTTTCCCCCACCATGAAAGACAAATAAAAACAGACCAAACAATTATAGCTGCTGGAGTTACTACTTGATTAGATTCTTAATGATTAGCCTGGTCCACGGGTCACTGGTGGCCAGTCACTCAACAAACAAACCTCAGTCATTTGGATCCTAAGTTTCTGCTTGGAATTTCATGGAATTCAGTGAAGAAATCAAACATCAATGAAGAGGGATTTGGGATGACTGAGAAATACTTAATTAGATTGTTTCTCTTCATGAATAAACAGTTGACATGGTTGATATACTCCCAGAGTTGAGATACGAAATTTCCATGGAGTACCTTCCACAGGTTGTAAATGATTCATGCTTTCAGATTTGTTGGTGACAACAGATGTGGGGGGAGAATGCTCTATAAAGGGTACCACCAGGTAGTGTTGGTGGTGTGTACCTGACAGATGCCAAACAGCTCTGCCCCCTCAAGAGTCCATACAGATCACCTGTCACTTCACAACACTCTAGGAGCCTGGTTCCCACAGCATTTCTTGTCCGCTTGAAGATGTCATCAACACAAAGAGTGAGAAGATAAACTTCTACGTCCTTTCTTTTGATTACCAATGGTCATGGAACCTATGCTACCAGGTGGTAGAGAGACTTGAAGTTATTTTGTGCCATCATCCAGCCACTTGGGAAATCAGTCTGGGAGGTGGCAAGGAGGGCAAAACTTTTTGAACTCCTCCTGCCAGGGCTATGAGGTGAGGGGAAAATCTAACAACCATGACCCCTCAAAGAAAAAAGCAATAGATGTTGAAACCCTCTGTTCCCCGCACCCTACATCTCTAGATGGAGCTCTCTGCTGTGGAGGTGGGCTGAAGTTGGCTTTCTCCAGTGTGATTAGAGCCTGCCCTGCCAGCACTAACGTCACATCTGCCCAGCTTTCAATCATCCCCCTATCTTTATTTATAAATTATTCTCTCTACCTACCTAGCAGAAATTGATCATTTCAGCTGTGGATTCTATCTCAAACGGCTATTTCCCTGATAGGGAACTGGACAATACTTTTTCTAACCTAAAGCTGACTTAGGGGGATTTTCAGAGACTGGACTAGCTAGAGCTTTGCAGGAAACGTTTCTACGTTTTTGGTCTGATGTTTTCAAAAGAGTCTTGCAGCCTTCCCTCCTCCAGGACTCGGGGTCCTCTAATCTTCGGTTTCCTCCCCATCAATTTTGCCCCTTTTCTTGAGAGGCTCACTTTCACAGATTCTCACCACGTAGTAAGAATATGGGGCCCAAAAATGTTATGATTGCTGTTAGGCTCTGAGGAGAACGAAGGGCGGTACCACAGGAGGGTGCGGCAGGAGGACCGGCCCAGACTTCGTCGGATCCCCGGCTAGGTGTCTTAAGATGAACGCCGAGGTTGCCACGGAGAAAGGCGGGTCGGGAACCGAACCTAGCGCCTTCGGCGGGGCTCTTGGGGCCGGAGTGACGTGGCTCCATCAGGTGGAAACCATGCGGTCCTCCCCCGACCCAGCTCACGAGAGATAAAGATGTCTAAAGAACAACAATCGCCGCCACCACAACGCGGTCTGGGCAGCGCAGGGGAGGGGACGCCTTCTCTGAAGCAGCGGCAGGGGCTTGTTTGTAGGTTCGCAATTCACCACGATAAATGTAAAGACCAATTAAGGTTTGATCCGTGCACACGGGAGGCAGACGGCGACTGATAGTGGAACCAATTAACGAGCATGTCCCCTAATTCCTGCCGCTGCCGCCGGATCCCCAGACGCCTGCGGCGGCCGCCCCTAAACCCCGCGGGCCCCCATCCCGGCCCTGGAAAGGGGCGTTCTCTTTCAGCAAGAAGGTGCGAGGAGCGGGGCCCCAGGGCGGTGGGGAGGGGGCGCGCCGGACCGGGAGGCGCGCAGCCAGCCGCCTACGGCGCCAACTGTTTGCAGCCGGGGCGGGGTGGCTGGGACACGCCGGAGTGGTCCGCGCCGGGCGGGAGTGGCGGGGGCGGCGGAGGCGGGAGAAGGAGCCGAGCGCCAAGCCAGGCAAAGCCCCGAGGGCGGAGGACTGGTGGCCACGCGACCGCCGCGAGGTAGCAACGGCTCCCGGGCTACGCGGCGCGGTCCCAAGGCTTCCGCCGCCCCCGGCGCCCGGCTCGCGGCTGTGCGCCGCGGGGGTGGTTGTGGAGGAAGGAGTGGGGCTAAAGGCTGCACGCCCCAGGCCCCCTACGCTTCAGCCTCTCCCTCCGGCTCCCCTTTCCCTTCCGGCTCAGCCCGCTGCCCCAGACGTGACCCCCGCGCAAGGTGTTGGCGCTGCGCGTAGCCCGGGCGCGCGTGATTAATGGCCCCCAGTCGGGGGCGGCGTAGACGTGTACCCCTTCTGTGTCCGGCCCGGGTGTGAGGGTGTCTGGAAAGACAGCCGGGTCATGACAGCCGGAGACCGTGGCGGCGGCTGATGAGAGGGAGAAAGAGGAGAAATAGGTGACACGGGCCGGAGGAGCTCGTCCCCTCCGGCCCTGAGACTGGCGCCGCGGCGGGGCCCCAGCACCTGCAAAGTTTGGAGCCGCAGGCGCCGCGATGAGCGGCGCGCTCGGTCCCTCCCCGCGCAGTTCCCTCGGCGGGGTCTGTGCCGCCGCTGCTGCCAGGGCAGGACAAAGGCTCATTAACACGTGATGGGACCGCGCTTCATAAATGGGACTGGAGCGAGAGGGAGCCAGAGACTGAGCACGAGCGGAGAGAGAGGCAGGGACCGCGCAAGCGGGGTGAGGCGACGGGCGCCCGGGCTGGCGGAGACCTGCGGCCCCACTCCTGGCTCGGCCGGGCAAGCGGGAGGACCCAGTCGAGAGCCCGGGTGCACGCGGCCGGCCGGAGCGGAGGGGGCGCCAGTCCCTCGTCGCTCTCGCGGGCAGGCACGAGAGGCAGGGGACGCCGCCGCGCGAGCAGCGCGGACTGACTGACTTACTGACTGACTGACCGACGGAGGCACACCCCGCTCCACCCCACCCAGCCTCGCTCGCGTCCGAGCGCCGGCGCCGCCTCCTCCCGCTACTCTCTTTGCCACCTCTTCCTTCTCCACTCTTTTCCGCCTCCGCCTCTTGGCTCCCGCGGCGCCAGTGCTTTCCTCTGGTCCAGGAGGGGCTCCTCGGCTCCCTGCAGAGCTCTCCATATAGGGTCAGGGGGTTCATTTCGTTCTGACGGAGAACCAGCCCCTGCCCTGGGCGAAGGGTGCCAAGGGAGCGTCACCCCGGAGGACTGGGGGATGCGAAGGGTAAGACCTGGCAGAGTTGCGTTTGGAAATACTTTTTCCTCCTCCCGCCCCCTCGGGTACTGACCAGTGTGGTCCCCAACTGTCCTTCGTTGAGTTCTTATTCCGTCAGCGAATCGTGCGGTGGTGTTTACTTAGCTGTCTGGTTCCAGCCTGTTAAATGTGGTCTGTGCTACTTCTGGAGGTTTCTACCATTTACTATTTATTGAATGTGTGTGCACCTGGCTCTCTGTATGCACTCATGTCTGTTAGTAGAAAATGTGTAATGTGCATGTTTGAAAAACAGTCGCTTCAGTTGCTATTTAATATCTATATAAACCATATCAGCAACTAAAGTCCTCCCAGAGAAATACATCAATGTCTGCACCAAACCTTAGAAATGGACTAAAGTAAAATATTAAATGTCATATAAAGAAATGCATGTCAAATAAACTTTTGATATAGAAAATATTGCTATAGGAAGCACGTTTCTTTGAAGAGAAACAAATGTGCATTTAACTAATGTCTACGATTTGAATGTTGATGAAACCATTTAACTCAGAACTAGCCATTAGATGAATAAAGTTGATTTTGCATTTTTTAAAAGACATTTCTTGTTGCTAAGGCTCACAATCATAAATGGATCACCTCCTGAATGCCAATGTGTTTGCTGTGATAGACATTAGAAACTGTCTTTGGTCATTTGGAAGTTGAAAAGCAGCATGCATGTTTCTAAATTTAATAGATTATTTATTTCTCAAAGCTATTAGATAGATATAGAGACAAAAACGTTTAGAGACCTATTAATAATTTTACCTCCTTTTTTTTTCTTTTCCTCAAATAAGTGGTATTCTTGTCTTTGTGTTTCTTTCTTGGTATATTAAGCCTCTTCAGCACTTAATCCAATAAGAGATTAGAACTGGTTTTAAAGGTGTTGAAAGATATCTCTATGGGTCCCCTAACTTCTCATTTTTATTGCCACGTTCGTATCTTTTGAACAATGGGGGAATGCAATTTCTTAGCAGAAACTCAGTGGACATTGAGTATCAGTGGTGTCACCACTGACATCAGTCTATTTTGCAGAATATTGAGAAGCTCAGAGCAACCAACCTTTAAGGTTCCCCTAGGATTTTATCTGATTTAAAGTGTTGCTTTTCTAATCTCACCCTGCTGACAGTTTGCAAGGGAAGATATACTGATTGATTTTTCTCTGTCCCTTTTTCTCCTGGTGCTCCTTCCCCTCCCCCCTAACTCAGTTAAGAGCAATTTTTTCAAAATAAAAGGTCATGCATAGTTTCTTAAGTGAGACAAATTATGTTTTTATTATATCCATATATGAACAGAATCCATGCACCTCCAGAATTTTAAACATTGCATGCTGTAGGCAGTTATTTGTAGGCACGATAAGCAATTACCGTAGTTGGGCAAGAAGCTTGATGTTGGACTTAGTTTTCAAAAACGAATCCATTTAGGTTACCAGGAGAACTTAATGGAAATGGACTCTTGTTGTTTCAAAGATGTCCCCCATTCCAGGCAAGGAGCAATCTTGGCTGAGGTATGTATCAAGTATCTGATGGAGAGAGGTCTCATTGTGCTCCTCAGCCTCCATAGGGGTAAAATGATGCCACAGGGTGGAAACGCTTGGTTCTGACCTTTCTAAAATAAAATTACTATGCTTATACACTCATTGTTAGGAAGACAAACTAGGTATTCAAGTCCCCAAATTTTAACAGCCTCAATATATGTGTACATAAAAAGAATGTTTGACTAGTCTCTTAAATAAGCCATAGGTGATATTATTTAATTTGGTGTGTAAAGTTTTAAATTCTGGTGAAAATTAGCTCTCACATTGGGGTAGTGCTTGGCTTTGTTTGTTATCCCCTGTTTTCTGTCTTTTTCTGTTACCCTTTTCCCAGTGGACTATGATCCTCTGTCTTGCCTGTGAGATTGCTCTACTCTAATAAGCTTAGCTTCAGGATCAGTGTGTTCTTTTTGGCATTTCAAAATGCTAAAATAGTGAAATTGCTAAATGTTACCAAGATGAAAACTGCTGGGGATGAAATTCTCCAAAGAACCACTACATTTGTGGCATATTACAGTCTGTGCCAAAAGAAAACTTGAATTGGTTTACCTATTTTCTCAAGAAGCAGCCCCATTGATTGTGTTGATAAGTGTTTAGTATGCAGTGTCAGCTTATTAATTACTAAGGCAAAGCCTGAAAAATTCTTTTAAAACAATCATATGACATTCTTCTTTGCTTTGACTCAGAATTAGCAGTAACCACCAAGAAATTTAGACAGGTTCCTTGGTTGCCTTGCATATTAGTGTTTGGAATTGGAATCAGAATACTTTGCTGTATAAGAATAAACTATTATGAAATGGAACTTACAATAGCAGTTTATAGTTCACCACGCTCACCAAATGTTTCTTCTCCAGAAAACAGTTGGCTTAATAAGGGAAGGGATTATTTCCCATAATTAGCTATCCAGGAATGCTGCAAAAAAGAGTAATAAATTGAATTTGGAAATGCCTAACAACATATGATGAGTAAAATGAGATTTGGTTATAGCTTCTTGAATTTGGTTAATAAGATAGAGACTGTCCTTTAGGTTGTGCCTGTTATTCTTGGGGTAATTTTGTTAGCTCAGTTGCATAAAGAACACAGATGAGAGCTCTCATTCCCTGTTAAAAAGGATGCCGTGTCTCCACCAGTCTAAGTCTGCCTCTATTTTTGTATTCATCATTTTCTAATTGAATTGACGAATAGTAGAGTGCAACCAGCCTTTGGATTTAAATTATTTATAATTCTCCTTTTGACTCTGAAACAACCAGGATCCAATATTGTTTGAAAAACTGTGCTGGGGCCATGTTTGCATATTGCATATCTATATTTCAAGACCTGGAAAGCTCTGGTGATTTTTCTTTTATAGACTGGAAACTGGTAGAGAAGTTAAAGGGTCAGAGGAAATGTGAACCAATCTATGTACTTTGTATAGGCAGCACTTTAACTTCATATTTTCCCTCCTGAATCTCCAGTTCTTTCCTAATTCTAGTCTTATAAAAATGCTAACTTGACATTATGACTGCATGAATGCCGTTGCTTGGGTGGTGGCGGTTTCAACACTTTTCTGATGAATTGCTGTTTAATACTTTGATAACCATTTAATTCACTTATCGGGATATTCTTAAGTTAGATTGCATGTCCCTTATAAGATATTGCAGACCAGTTCATATTTCTCCAACATATTTTCTGGACTAAAGGAAAAAAATGTCATCCAGAATATATATAACGTATAACCATATACTGCAAAATTTTAGATGTTTGAATGCATGAACACACTTTTATATTTACGTATAAGCAAACTTTTTCATAGATGTATATCATGACCGAAATAAAATTTTTGACATGCTGCCTTTATATGTCTGAAGATATAATTCTGATTTTAAATGAATATTGCAAATTTGGGGAAATGTCCCAAGTTTAAAGCAGCTGTGCAGATACACACTGAAGACTCAAGGCAAAAGGAAGTATCCACCTTGAAGCAAAACAAGGCTATAGGTGGAAATCCGTTTCAGTCCCACGTGTGCCAGGAATCTCACCAATATGCCAGGATGTGAATAACTTCATTCAATTATAGTTTTATGATAAAACACTGATGGGTTTAACACAATTTTCACTAAACTGGCTAGTTTTTTATTACTTTGGAAATTAGGGTCATACAAGTTGGAAGAAATTAGAAAAGGCTATTATGTATCACAAAATACATTATTTACTTTTAATGTATTTGGTATGATAATACAAGAAGAAGTAAGTTAAAACTACAAAATTTGTGAAGGGGAAAAGGGAGGGTAGTTTCTTAGTTATTTCCTGGTGCCTATTTTGCTAACATTCAGATGTTTTGATGGTAGATAAACTTCTTTCTCAAACTTGCCCACACGGATGATAGATATGTTCATAACATATCAGTAATAATAGGTCAAAGCCATTACATAAAGTAATCAGTATGCTTACCTGTAGTTCTTAACATAAAATACATACTAAAAGCTTTCCTGGGTCATAGTCCTTCACTGAAAAGGGTGCCTCGAGTGAAATAAAGTATATTTCACTATAATAGTTTTTCTAGGGAAATTGCATGTACATACATTCTTAATATAGATTTTATTGATATTTTCCATATATTTGAAATATTTTCCGTATAGATTGTTCATGAGATTTGGATTTTCTCTAATGTAAAAGTTTCATTTGGGCAGGTTGTGACAGGCAAGGCTCTAATTATTCAAAATTTAGTAACTTCACGACCTGGAATTCTAGAGGTCCATAGTTGTGTTTATATGGGTTTTTGAGGGAGGAACTGTTTACTCATCAAACCTGAGCACGTGGGCCTGGCAGAACTGTAGCAGTTGTGCAGAGAATACCAGGGATTCTGTTTTAGCCCCAGCTGGAGAAATTCACACCTGCACGTTAGGAAAGCTTTCAGAGTTTTGCTTTGTTTATTTGTTTGTTTGTTTATGTTTTATTTTGTCTTTGAATATGTGAATTGAAACTGGTTGGGTGAGAATCATTTTTTTTAGCCAAGTTTTTTTTTAACCCATTGTGTAATTTCATAGCATTCTATATTTTTAAAATGTTTCCTAAAGTAGATTTTGCACTTTTTGAATGCAAAAATGGATTTAGTTTCCCTTTTCTCCTAACACAGTTGGTAAATAATTTTCTCCCAAGAGTACAATATTTTATCTAATGTCTTTTTTTCCATCCTTATTTGGATTCTTAATTGTTTAGAGTTTGGATTAGTTGCAGAGATTTCAGATCTTTGGCTCAATTCCTTACCACCATTTTCAACTCTGAAGAGCATTCAAAAATTTTTTTTAACTTCAGAAGATACCATGCAGTATTGTTTCCTAAAGTTGACAATGTAATATATTGGTGGGTTTTTGTTATATATATATATATATACACACACACATATATATCTATGTGTGTGTATATATATTCCTATTAGCAAATTCCTTACTATTGCTTTTTTTTTAAAAAAAAGAACAGAAACATTTTTCAAAGATATTCCAGGCACTCTGTTGTGGTAGTTTCATATACTGACAAATGCTTTCACAAACTGTGTATGTCAGTAGTATATTTAAATATAATTAAAATATAATGTAATTAGGGAATTATGTCTTTCAAAGTTCACGTTCAAATGGGAGAGTCTCCCACTTTCCATCTTCATTTCTTCATTCATTCTTTGAAACTATACTTTTAGAAAAGAGGATCAGTTAAGTTATAAGGAATTTTACATTTAAATTGGTGGTAAATTACTGTATGCTTTTTTAAAAACAAATTTTTACCTTCATATTTGGACATTTTTACTAGCCAATTTAATAATACTGATTTCTATTGGTCAAGAAGCTAAAGAGACGTTTTTAATATAGCAGGTAAACCAATATTATTGTTCTCACCCCCCAAAATGATTATTTATGTCATATGCCTTCCTCACTATTGCATGCTTTATAACTCAGCTGTATTTTAAAGGTGAGTCAACTTAATTTATTCTTTATAAGAGGAAACCAGTTTAACATCACTACATTCTGAGTATTTTGGTTTATTCCAGTGTGACTGGTTGAACAGAAGACATTTTCAACAAATTGCAATTCCACTGCTATTGAAATTTGTAAATGTTTCCTCTAGCTTTTGTACAAGTTGGGGTGAGCAACTAGTATGCATATGGAGAAGAAGGAAAGCTAGATAATTTAATATATAATTGAAGTAAGCAATAGATTATCCAAAGAATTCCCTATCTTTGCATATGTGGGAATTTGGCTTTGAAAAATATACAACTACTTTTGGAAATGATATCTAGGTTCTTAAAAACAACAAAAAAGGCAAGCCTTTGAATAATGGTAGTCCTCAGCCGGGAAAACTAATTGAGTAATCTGTGATCCATTTTTATTGATTAAATAATTGGAGAGGGAACAGTCTGCCCGGAGTCATGATAAAGTAGCCTCCAATTTCCATATATTTATAACTTTTAGGTATTTTTGAATGGTATTGGCCAGCTATAAGCAGTATAAAAAAACTGCGTAATTATCAGGGCAATTCTGTAAGATAATTTGTGGGGGGTCTGACTTACTTGGGCCCTCTACAAAATTTCCATTTAAGTTTGTCTTTTTCTGGGTTAATCTCCTATGATGCATTATTTTATGGTTTTGGAGAAAGGAAGAAGAGAAACAAAAACATTTCCAACTTAAAAAATTATCTGGGATGCAAATTACTTTTACTTTTTTCCTGTTCTGTTAAAAACATGGGTTCCTTTACAGTGGGGTTGAAAGAAATGGCTAGCAGACCTATAAAACTTTGCACACATTTTGTAAATAAAATTAGGAGAAACTGGTGTGGGCTTCTTAATTTGTATCTGACATTTATATCTGTATCCTGTGTAAGTACATATTACATCTTGAAGCACTTTTTTTTTTTTGCTGGGCAAAATATATAATACTTCCCTTTTTCAAAGTTCAGAGAAGCCCTGAATTGTAGATTGAAAAACTTTGAGAGGTTCCCTACTCCTTATGCTTGTTTCTAGGGTAGACTACATTATTCTATTCCAGTCAGATAGGAATACCTGTTTAAAGATTGTCCATTGGAGGCTACTTTATCATGAGCAGGCTCCCTTAGAAATCCATTCCAATGATTTAAATACCTATTCTCATTGAATATCCTTTCTTCCTGTCTAACCTCCATTCTTCTTAATAAGTTAATTCTGTTGTCCCCCCCACCCCGCTCCACTGAGTTTTCCTCATAGGTCTCCAATCTGTAACAGTGCTTCTGTTATACACACATGCCTCAACCCTAGTAGCTCTGAGATGGAGCCCAAAATTTGCATTTCTCATAAATTCCTAGATGATGCTGATGCTGCTGGTCTGGAGACCACCCTTTGCGAGCCACTGACCTATAGAGTAACACTGCACCCCCAAAACCACTGTGTAACTTCTCAGACTGTGCTTTAAGATGCACACTAGAATTTCTGACTCAATTTCACCTATTTTATTTCCAGATTCTTTATCTTCATGTTGCTTTTTCTGGATACCTTTAATGCTTTATCTCTGTTCAGAATCTCATAATGGCATCACAGTATTCTGGGAAGGGTTTGACCTTGAATGAGTACAATACAACTAGAATGTTATAAAATTTATGTACTTGCATCCAATTTGCATGCTTGCGTCTTAATCATAACTTTGCATCTCCACTGAATCCTAGTTCTTCCAGTTCTGTTTGTACATAGTTATTTGCTTCTTGAAAACATATTTTTTGCCTATATCCTAGTGCACACTGAAAATTTCCTACTGAACATCTCAACTAAAGCAACACATAAGTACCTAGTTCCTAAAATAATATTTGAAGGGAACCCTGAATTTATACAATAATAAAAAGCATTTAAGATTTTTCTAGTGAGAGAGTAATAGGAAAGAAATTTAATTATTTGGAAAGCCACTGCGTCCTCGATTTGTATGACTATCTGAACAAATACTCACTTCTCTGGTGAAATATTCCATTTTAGCCCCCCTAATAATAGAAAATAACTTTCCATTTTTTTCATCACACAGTTAGGACCTGTCTTGAAGATTCCACATTTGGAAATTGGAAAATCAAATGTTTCGTGAAATAGAAATGAGCTGAGTTTGTTGTAAGAATTGATTTTGGTCTCCAAGGACCACCTCCCCATCACTTTTTGCATCTTTTGGCATAAACGTATCTGTTATTAGTAGAACTAACTTTCCTTTACTCATTCTTAATTACTGTCTTGAGGCAGAGTTCCAAATATTCATAATTATTTTTTATCAATATGATATTCTCTCAATGACCTTTTGCCCCAGAAAAGCAATTAGAAATTTAGTTTTTGTAGGCAGTAGTAATAACCCATTTTAACTCTCCATAACATACCTTCTTATTTATGTTTTAATTAATTCCATTGTAAAACGTATAAAATGTTGTAGCAGGAGAAGTTGCTCAACCAAGGCAAGAACTGTGTCCACTGAATAGAGTAATAAATTAATTCTTGAGGGCTTATAAAAGCCACTCCATCTAGTGGCTGAATTTTCACATAGCTTCTCCTCAAGTTTTGAAATCACACTTGCATGTGGAGAAACCCATTTGGGAAGGATCAGTGCATAACATCATGCATTTGGGGGAAGGAAAAAATCCATTATAATAATAGTTTTATCTTTTGTCTTTAAGGGCTATCAGCAGTGCGTAATTATGATTCATTTAATGTTATACCTGTCACAAAGAGATCTCTCTATATAATATTGTTATGTGGCTAAACATTGTGGTTTATAACACACACTCAGGCTGAATAAGGATTGGAATAAAAAGTAAAACTGACATTGGCCTGTAACATCCACTTCCCATCAATATAACTTCTACTTGATACTGAGATAAAAGATCCTGGGATAAATAATGTTTATGCAGCTTATATAATTTTTACATTTGGCAGTTTTGTTGTTGTTTGTTTTTTTTTTCAGGCAGACATTTCTATGAAACTAAAGTTCAGGTTTAATTCCCATAATGTTCAGCTGGCTTTATGCCAAGTAAAATCATCCAGTTACAAGCTGTCTGCTAAGTTAGATTAGCTGGGTTGCTGATGCTCACCACTCTTCATTCAGTCAACAGGTATTGAGTACCTTCTCTGCCAGGCAGAGGACTTACAAGCCCATATATGACAGTTCCCTGCTCTGAAGGTG
>PVKY010006448.1:0-15972 GCA_004027775.1 Bradypus variegatus
TCTATCTGTAATGACCTTATTTACAAATATGGTCATATTCTGAGGGACTGGGGATTAGGACTTGAACATGTCTTTTGGGAGGACAAAATTCAACCCATAACATCTCTCAATTCTAACTCATGAATATGTTAAGAACCAACTACTTCATCAGCATCCAGACTTGCTATTAGACCGTCATCATCTTTTGCCTGGACTACTTTAATAATTTCCTAAATTTATGCTGCTTAGACTGGGGCATTTATACTCACTAGGAGCAAATGGAAATACCTAGAATCCAGTGGACAAATATGGCACATCTTACTAGATGTAGTTTTAAATATAGCAATTCTATTGAAACAAACACAAATAGGATAGATGTCAAAATTTCCATATATAGGAATACTTCCTCCCACCCCAATCTTAGCCCCCTAGAACATGAGTTTACTTTCAGCATTTCTTATAGGTATTGAGTAGAAATATTTGAGAATAACTATTCTAACTGGTCTTCCTACACTGTATTGTTCTCTTCCTATACTTCCTCCTCACTGCTAGAAGGGACATATTCTGGAAATAAAAATCTGTGACTTAAATCCTTCAATGTCTTCTCTCATTTCTCAGCCAAGCAAGTAATGTAGGCTTTAGATTCAGACTGGCCACTGTTCAAGTCCAGGCTTGACACTAAGCAAATATTTGACCCTATGAGCTCCAGTTTCCTTATCTGTAAAATAGTTAATACTACCATTCCTCTACTTCAAGAATCCTATTAATTAACATATTTGATTCAATTTAATGGAAGTTTTTAAAATTTGAAGTATATTTTCAATTTATACTTTTTAAACTAATAGGAAATACATACATTTTTGTCATACCAATGCCTACCACTTCATCTTCAGCATCTCAAAGTATGAGATTAAGTCTTCTTCACATGAAGGACCTGAAGATTCGTAATCATTTTTGGTCTTTGATAGTTAGGCCTAACTCCATGGTAACAGACTACTTTTTATATTCTCTTTTGCATCTTTGAGATTAAGAGTGACATTTCAAGGTGTGTGGATTCCTGTGTCTTTCCTAATTTAATTATTGAACACTAAGAGTTAACTATCCTCTCTTAGAAGTCACTGAGCAGCTTTTGACAGATGGATATTTAGCACCTTAGTCATCATCCTTCAGGTCTAATGCATCAGTTACTTTGAAAGTTCTGTGACATATTCTGAGGGGTTTGATAATATCTACTCATTTTATGTGTGTTGTTTTTGAATAATTGGCAAAAATTCCAATAATAACACAATATACAGCTTCAGATACTTATGGATATTTATTGCTTTATAATAAGGCATGGAAGTATAGTCTTTCTCCCAGAAACAAATATTTTCTTTACTTATAGTAAATATATGTCTCCCAGGCATAGTTCATTTTTTCTGCATACAGAATGTACTGGGTTGAATAGTATTGCCCCCATCCCCCCCAAAAAAACTCATGTTTACCCAGAACCTCAGAGTATGACCTTATTTGGAAACAGGGCCTTTGCAGATGAAACTTGTTAAGGATCAGTATGAGATCATCCTGAATTATCATGGTGGGCTGTAAATGCAATCACAAGTGTTCTTATGAGAAAGAGGCAGAGGAAGATTTGACAGAGAGAGGAAGATGGAGGCAGGAATTAGATTCTTAATATTCACCTAAAATATCTTCAAAAGACTACACTATAATGTCTAATTGAGAAGATAAGTTGATCTGTGTATTAATTTACTAGGATTGTAGTGACAAAGTAACACAAACCTGGTGTTTTAAGACTGGGCTCTTCAAAAATAACAGGTGTCTTTTCACCTGATTTTCCTATAGCCTAGAACACTGGCTCACTCTTTTACTTCCTTCTGATTTCTGTTCAAATGTTACCTTATCAGAGAAGGCTTCCTTGGCCACTCTATACAAAACAGCATTGTTAGACATCATGCTATAACTTCTTAATTTGCTTCATTTTGTTTCATAGCACTTATCCCCATCTGAACTATTTATAACTTCTTTGATTGTTTATTCTCCCTCTTCCAATTACATTACAAGAGCCAAACATTTCCTTTTTATACAGTTCTGTATCTCCAGAAACTAGGATGGTGTTTGGCATATATTCTGCTCAATAAATATTGGTTGCATTAATGTTGAGCTAATCAAAGGAGCAGGTACTTGTTTATGTATAGCAAAGGCCACATATTGCTGTATTCAACATCTGCAGACTGCTACTGTCCTTTTATTATCGCTTGAAAGACTCATCATGATTTTCAAAATGTTAAGGTGTAAAAGAAAAAAGTTATCATTACAAGGAGTAAATAAAATAATGTAGGGAAAATGTTTGGCAGAATGCCAAAAATTATATGTTCAATAAATAAAATAAACTCAGTTCTATCTCAATCCATGTTTTACCCTTTCAGTCCTGTCACAATGGAGGTGTTGGTTTTTGTCTAATTTAAGGAAAATTTTCCCATCTATACCTTTGAGTTTACCTCCCCACCCCTTCCATCTCAGAGTTATTAAACCACCTATCATTTCCCTTCCTCCTTTAATTTCCTTGGCTTTCCCCTCTCTTAGTATCCTACTCAGGAACATTTAAACCTGACCCATGCAGAAGAAGCCCCTTTTGATAATTTGTACAGTCACCGTATGGCCTTGAGGGGGCCACCTAATTCATGATTAGGCACCTACCTAATTCCCCAGCTGTCCGTCTCACAGACTGTGGATTTACTGTCTGTTTTCTAAAGATCCACTACCACATTTTCCCCTAAGGTTTTGTGTGTGCCCGTCTCTGCCCAGAATGGTTTTATCCATTGACCTCTATCCTACACACACACACACACACACACACACACACACACACTCAATGCACTCAGATTCATACCCAATAAGATTAGAGAATTTTCAACTTCTCCTTGAGGTCTTGGCCTCAGCTTATATGCCACTCCCTTTGTGAAGCCTCACTGAACCCTAAGAATTGGGTGTTCCTCCTGTGTTTCCATAGCAGACATGACATATCCCCATCAACACACCTCTCTCCTTCTCTCTCTCTCTCTGAATTATAGTTGTTTATTTATTTCCCCTAAAATCAAAGCTCATAGAGAATAAGTATTTGTCTTTGTTCATTATTGAAATCCCAAAGGCTGCATGGGAATTGCCACATAGTAGACGAGCATTTTCTTTCTTGTTTTTTTTTTTTACTTGAATTGACAAGTGGAAGAGTATCATTAGGAAGCTGCAAAATCGGTTTCTGGTAACACTGAAACCTCTAGGGCCAAGGACCAGTTTTAGATTAGCCTGCTGCTGGTTTTGCATCAGTGTGCTAGTCAAAGACAAATGTGCTCAAGGGCAGCATCTCTTAGTTTAGCATTTATTTCATCTTGTTATTTATTTCATATTAGAAAAAACATTAAAAATCTAATGTATCAAAACAATGGGATAGACACTTTAACACTAGTATTTGTAGTGTTAATATTGATACTACTATCTAATAAATGCATCAACTTTTACAATTTTAAGAGCCCTTCATATATCTCAAGGAAATACCCTAAGCCTGTTTCTTTTCAACACTGAAGACCTATGTGAAATCTGAGACTTTCAATGCATCCTATGGATATTTCTGTGGATAAGACAACATCTGATGACAAAAATTTTCAATTTTAAGCTTACTGCTTGGCATCAAATGAACACATTGTAACAATTAAAATAACGTGTGTTCAAGTATATGTCAGAATATGCAAATAGAAATTCACATTTAAATTCTCCTCTCATCACCAAGTTATAAATGGACACTTAGCTATTGCAATATACCATTTAATTCAGTGTTCTGTATAGAATAGTGCTCTCTCTCTGCTGGCTTTTAATTGTCATCATTTCTGCCAGAACTCTCCATCATTATTGACAGGAATGTTCTCTCTTGTTAATTGACCAGCGGCTCATTAAGTGATTGATTGGATCACCAGGGCAGATTTGCAATGTGTTGGCAGAAAAGGGTAGTGGTGCATAATCTGCGTCTCATGGTAGTGGCACCAAATAACTGCTTATTTAGGCTTGATCAAGAGAAAGACACTGACAATTTACCTGAAATTTTCACTTTTTATACAGATATGCTGGTGTTAATATGGAAAACTTTCAAGGATGCCCCATATTAACCCAATAGTTTATAAAGAGCATCTCAGATTGTGTCCATAAAGCTCCAAGCTCTATGGTCAATCAGTAGAAAAACAAACAGATAATGTGCTTGACATATAAACAGGGGAAACAAATGGTTGATCTAATATTTCCATTTTTTTGGTTGGTTTAATTATGAATAGGTTATTCCTAGATTGATGAAAAGAGATTTTAAATAGAAAACTGAGAATGCTCAATTTTTAATAGTATAAGTTTTCCTCTAACATAGTGTCAGATAGAGTAATAATAAATAAAGTATGTATTTTCATGTGAGATGGACTCTTAAGCCAGCTTTTCCAGAAAGTAGTTTAGTCACATGGAGAAGCCAGCCAACAGCCCCAGGAGTGTTTTTGCAAACAGATAATGGAGGAATAGGTCTGTCTGGCTCAGTGGCCATTCACATATTGCAGTCACCTGAGGAGTTTTGAAAACTACTCATGACTGGCTCTCTCCCACCCCCCTCCCCCAAAATACTAATTTCATCGGTCTAGGCAGAGTATTTGGTCTGAATCAGAATCACCTGGCAAACATGGCAAAACTACAAAGGGCTGAGTCCTGTCTTACTTCAAGGAACCTGGGCATTTGTGTTCTTTATTAGCTCTCCATCAAGGTTTGAAAATCAGTGGTCTAAAGTTCAGTATCAGAAATTTAAAAGCACCCTAGTTGGCACTCCCCAGGTGAAGATAAGCTTGGGAACTACTGACCAAAATGATATTTAGGATTGCTCCAAATCTGGCAAAATTAATAAAAATTGCTAGCTTTTATTAAGCATTTTATTGTTTACTATGCTGTGCTAAGTATTATCTCATTAAGTAATCGCAAGACTCTGTGAGGTAAGTAATTAATAAGTGTACTACTTTGCATATAAGACACTGAGAGGGTAAGTAAATTTAGCTAAGGTCACATAAGTAGGAAATGTGGGATTAGAACCAAAGCTGTTTGACCTCCAGTTCCACACAATAAACCACTACTCTTAAAAGTCTTTTGGAATTATAAGGGAAATTGAAAACTCTAAAAGTTGGAAACATGTTAGAGGGTGTTTAAGCAGTTTACTTATATCTTAAAATGTACCTGATTTGTACTTATATGGTAAAAACAAAGAAAATGATTAAAATAGAAAATATAGAAAAAAAGAAAGTGTTCATGAATTAAAAGGAAGGAGAAAACTGAAAGCAGATTAGATTTGAACTATTCTGTCTAATCAGGAAAGAAGACCAGACATTTTCCTGTACTGTTATTATTGGAGAATTCAGACTAAGAGTTTCAGATAGAGGGATTTTGCCATAATTACATTCTGGGGAAAAGTGGCATGTACTTCAGAGGAATGAAGAAATTGGTAAACTTTTTGAAATGGTTCCAAATGTTAATGCAATGAATTAAAAAATAAAAAATAACAGTTTATACCGTATAATGCTCTCTTTCTCTTCTTTCATGTTTGGGGAGATATGGGCTCCATGCCCTGCTAGGCATGGAAAATGCTTTGGCCATTGCCATTAGTCACACAAGGAAGAAAATGTGCCTTTCTCCAGTAGATTTTCACTCCTGTCCAGAAGGATGTGGTACTTGTGAGACTCCTTTGTTCCTCTCAAGTTATGGCCTTTCTCAGGTTTTGTGCATGGGCCACATGTAGGCAGATTGTCGATACCAAAATTATGGAGAAAGGGATATTTCCCACCATAACAACAACAACAACAGAACTAAGAAGAGATGCTAAGGGTTTTTCTGCACAATATTAAGTTTAACTGCTCCCACTTATAAAAGAGGGCACTTGAACATTTCATTGACTTTTCTTACTAATGAGCAAACTATACATTTATTCCCATTGATGTTATTACCCCGATGGTAGCTATACTGAGCATTCTCTATGTAGAGAACATTGGATTTTCAGTACTATGGAGAGTCTGAGACAAGTTCCTGATTCTGGTATTTTAGTGTTCATTATAGGATATACATAAATTATACATATCCAATTATGTTAAGGCTGTGTGTGTGCATGGAATAGAAAAAATTATACTGCAAGCAAGCTATTGTGAGTCCCTAATATATTTATATTTCAGACAATACATGGTACTATGGTACCTCCCACAAAGTCTAATTCTAGAATTATTTTAACAGTGAGAAATGAAGTGCAGGGAAAAATACAAGGTCTATCTATTGCTCTGATATTCTCTTGATTTCCTAGAAGCGTTCAACATTGTAGGAAAACACTAATTAAAGAAAAGAAATAAAAGTTGAATTTGAATTTCAATGCCAAATGTAACTTATTTCTGAGGAATAATGATACAACAAATTTTAAAAGGCTTTGGTAACAGAGCTATATTCTTCTGCTGGAAGTAGTGGAAAGCCAAATTGCAGGCAGGCATTGACGGTAGAAACCACTGACGCCAGAGGTTTATAATGGAAAAGGTATCCCAGCCTTTGCTGTGGACATGGAGCCCAGCCGCGCCTCTATAATTAAGGACCACTCGCCTTGACTCCCAGGTGGAACCTCCCATAGACCTTAATCACCGGAACAGCAGGAACACGAGATACTAGCTGGAGGAAGATCTTCAAGAGGAAGCATTGGGCTTTCTCCCTGCTATGGGAAAGAGCCACGCACTGTTTAATCCTATGTCAGGGAAGGAGGCTGGATTAATCCTAATATTGGATCTTCATCCGGATCCAATTATCCAGAGGCGCGCACACACACACGATTCCGGGCCACTTTGCCAGATCAGGTCCCTTTCCTTTGGAAGCCCCGGCATGGGACTCATCCCCAACAAGCTCTAACAACCGGCCGGGAATCACCAACCCCCATTTCACGAAGAGGACTGAGGCAAGCGGAGGTGAAGAAGAAACCTTCGGGGCAGTGGGGGGCAGTGGGAGGAGGGAGGCGGGGGCAAGGGGAGGGGAAGGATCAGGAGGATAGGTCTGAATCCTGACTGGCTGGAGTGGTTTTAGAAAAAGTCACTGCTCCGGCTCGCCAGTCTGGAGCTGTCCAACTTTTCAGCAGCTCCGGAATCGGGGGTTCGGGTTCCCTGGACTAAGGAGGCATACTTCTGCAGCTCTAGCTGCTGACAATTCCCGCCGCATTCTGCGACCCCTCCCGCTGGCAGAGCTCTCTCTCTGTCTTCTTGAGCGTCTGGTGGCTTCAAGTGGGAAGCTGAGCCCAGCCTCTGCTCGTCTCCAAGAGCGGCGGCGGCGGCGGCGGCAGCATCGGGGAGGCGCTGGAGCCAGCGCGGTGAACCCCGGCTGGGCAGCAGGGCGCGGAGCCGCTAGCCAGGATGGAGGCAGAGGGCAGCAGCGTGCCGGCCCGAGCGGGCAGCGGCGAGGGCGGCGCCGGCAGCGGCGAGGCCACGCTCAAAGCCCCCAAACATCTGTGGAGGCATGAGCAGCACCACCAGTACGCTCTCCGGCAGCCCCAGTTTCGCCTCCTGCACCCCCATCATCACCTGCCCCCGCCGCCGCCGCCCTCGCCCCAGCCCCAGCCCCAGCCCCAGCTCCAGGGCTCGCTACAGCCGCCGCCGCCGCCCCCTCTGCCGCCGCCACCCCCGCCGCCGCCCGGGTCCGCCCGCGGCCGCTACGCCTCGAGCGGGGCCACCGGCCGCGTCCGGCACCGCGGCTACTCGGACACCGAGCGCTACCTGTACTGCCGCGCCATGGACCGCACCTCCTACGCCGTGGAGACCGGCCACCGGCCCGGCCTGAAGAAATCCAGGATGTCCTGGCCCTCGTCGTTCCAGGGACTCAGACGGTGAGTGGCGACGCCCCTCCCCCATTCGGGGAAGGGGCAAATTCTCCTCGTTGGACCCAGGGCCAGATTCTATTCTGAGAATTGGGAGAGAACGAGTAGGGGGCGTGAGTTGCACAGTCCGTGTTGAGGATGAGATTCAGGTGTGTGTAAGGAATCCCGAAAGTACGGCATAAATGTTAATTGGGATTCTGTGTGTGTACGGGTGTGTGCTCGCGCGCTTCTCATTTGTGCCACCCACCATCTCCCTCCCCACCCAATTCCGTCCCACCCCGGCAAGTGGACTAACAGGCGAATTCCTTTTGCTCCGAGTAGAAGAGGAAGAAGGGCAGAGATGGGGCGGAGGCTTCAGCCGAGAGAGCAACCAGTAATCTCAGAAATCTGTACACTCCTCCCTCCCCCCAGAGTGAGGAGGGGTCCGTGGGGCAGGCATGATGGAGGCGGAGAAGTAGTGAGGCAGGGTAGTCCCAGGATTGCAGCTAAAATCCTAAGAACTCGAGCTTCCCTTGGTCAAGTCGGGAAGTCAATAGAACAGCGAAAAGGGAGAACAAACACGTGGGTGACTTGGAGAGTTTAGAGCAAAATGTTCAGCAATCCTTGTGAGAGGGAGGGAGTGAGGGAAGAAAGGAGGGAGCGAAGACGCTGTGGGAGTTACACTGTGTCGGTGTGTGAGAGCGTGTGTGTTTTCAGAGGTCCCTGCAAACTCCCAGGGAGAAAACACCTCGTTTTAGTAGCAGGCAAGACGCGGAGATTTGATTATAGTGATTTCCCCTTAACGTAAAGTACTCTGGAAGACAGGGCTGGGAAGCTGCATGTCAACGGAGAGTTTTAACAGATGCTGGCAGCTCCTTTTCCAAGAAAATTAGTAAGGTAAAGGACCAATTACAGCTGCTCTAAGGAGTCAGCTCCGGATTCTTAATTCAGGTGTGGAAGTGGGCGTTGGCTGCAATTGGTCCCTTTCTTTATTACCCAGGAACAGCCCCTTAGCTCCTTTCTTCCCTGTCCCAAGTCCTCCAAACCATGATCCTTGACCCCCCACCGCAATTCAAAGGCACACATAAATCAGGTTTCGGGAGCTGGTGGTCCTTTGCATGCCTGTTGGCAAAGTAGAGCTGTTAACGTTCAACTTAGACAACGGCAGACATTGATAGATTACACATCCAAGTCACGTATCTGGACTATGGGTGACTATAAATTGTAAATCAATTACAATTGGTTATTGTATGTGGAAAGAGGAAAATCTCAGGCTGGGAGTGGTGGTTCAACTCCGATTGGCAGTGTATTGGATTTATCAGAAAATCTTAATAGAGTGTCCAATGTAGATTTATCTGAGGTTTTTTTGTTTTGTTTTTTATATACCATGGACAAGGGAATACAGCCAACCAGACTATGATGTGCACACATCCTGTCAGATCGCACACATTTTCTTCCCCCTTTGCTTTCCTCATCCCTCTAGATACCAAACCTGTGTGTGTGTGTGTGTGTGTGTGTGTGTGTGTGTGTCACTGTGCCCTTTGGATGTGAAGGATAAGAAGTGTAGTTAATAATCTCAGTTCACATCAATTTAAACTTTGAAGACTGTTGTGAATTGCAGACATTCATAAATTAATTTGCAAGTTTAATTTTTCCATCCAGACTGCTAAAGACCACATGTAATTGTACCCTTCCTTTCAAGAGGATAGCTTCCCCTTGGAATGAGTACCATAGTATGTGGGTCCCCAATGGTAAAATAAAGACCAGTAGGACAGTTTTTATTTTTGACCCATTAATGGAAAAATTTTATGTGAGGCTGAGCCTTTAATAAACATTAAATAAAAACAAGACTCTAGCTTGTTCTGTGGGTTGATTAACTTTGTAGTCTGTTAATTGGCTTCATTTTTTAATAAATTAGAGTATGTCTGGGAGAGTGAAGGGAAGGAAAAATCAAGCTAATTGAATAAATGTATTACATCGTTGATTTGAATTTATTTTTTCTATGCTCCCTACACTGATTGATTATTCTATTTGAAATACTTTAGTTGAATGGTTCACAGAAAAACAAGGTTGTATAATATTTACATGTAGTTTCTCCCATGGCTCATCTGATAAATTATTGTCATCCTATTTAAGCATTTTTGGACTTAAAATTCTTTATGTCACAGTACTTGCAACATGCTCATACATTACTTGTCATGCTTTTTCTTAATAGAATTATTTTGCAAATAAATGTCTTTTCATGGAGAACATGGATATTACTTTAGTTCTCTAATGAGTACAGTAACAATAGTTTTGAAATTCTCAAATATATTTCACATTTATTAACTTATTTGAGCCTTAAACCAACATTGAGATGATGTAATAATTGATATTATATCCATTTTATTGACAAGAATACTGATCCCCAGTGATGTGAGTACTTTGTTCAGTATCACATAGATCATGAATGCCAGAGCTGGTATTGAAACCCAGATCTCATGCCTTCACAAAGGCAGTGGGCCTTCCTGAAATAAATGTGCACATAAACTGGCACATTAAAATATATACAATACCAAACATGAGGTTTACATTGATTTATACCAGAGGACATAACATCCAAATGAACCAAAAATGAGATATGGTTTAAATCTATTTTTTTAATGACAGCACAGGCTTCTAGAAGCATTGATAACTTCTAATTTCCATTTGAAATCCTGGTTGTTACAGTGGTGTTAATGGTTACAGTAGAGGAAAACCAGTCTATTTGTTGACTCTGTACGATGTATATAATAATAATAATATGAAACAGTGTTCAGAGGAATTAAAGCTAGTCAGAGCACTTCAGGCTGTTTACAGTGGTATAAAATGGAACAAGAAAAGGCATGAGATGTACATGAGGAAGGTGTGTGGTGTGAGTGTGTGGATAGCACCATCCAAATTAGGGTGTTTAAATTGTCTATCAGGTTAATGTCTCTGAAAAACCCTCATGGAAGGTTGGATGAATGATTGCTTCTCTATGGATTATCAAGAAAGATATGTCTTTTAAAAAGCTATTTCTACCATGTACATTGGCATTTGTAGTTATTATCTTGACTGAAATTTTGAGAATTTGTTTCATTATGTGAAGCAATAGGAAAGAGGCATAGTTGGTTTAATTAAGAAATTTATATAAACAGGAAGGAGGCACTCCTTAGATATTTCATGGTCAGTTCTTTTGATTCCATGGCAAATGTGGATATGTTAAATAAATTTTGTATTAAAATGTAAAATGTGTCTGTCTAACAAGACAGATTCATTTTTCATCTCAATATGGAAGGACTTTGAAAGGATAAAATTACCTGAGGAATGAGGCATAGTATCATCAAGAGAATCAAATGAAATATGAAGAAAATTATCACAACCTTTAAAAGTGTGTGTGACATCAGATTAATCATTTCCACCAATAGTTCCTTGAAATGTAATGGTTTAACTGAACTTATAAATAATTTAATTATTACTTTGATTTCTCTCTACACTGCAAAATATTTCCCTTCAAAATCTGCAGGAGCAATATATTTTCAATATAAAAGTAAAGGTTGGAAATTCAGTTATCACAGGTGATTCATGACAGAGTGTAAACATCAAGCAGGTCACATTTGATACAGGTATTTTAGAAATCCTGTGAATATTATGAAATACTTCTTTGATATTATCCTTATAAATACATTAATATAATATATTAAAGAAAAGGAGAGATTAACTTATAGCAATATTTAAATAGTGAAAAAGTTCAAATGTTTACTTGTTTAGTTTGGGATAAAGATACAACTCCATTGTTTTTCTTGATTTCCAAAGATTTTTATTATAGATTTTTTTACATTGAAGGACAAACTGGAAATCTAATTTCATGGTAAAAAATTTGAGTTTTACATTACCAAAATAACTAATTAAAACGTTGGTCACTCAAACTGTCTGTATCAATGAATTCAAGACTTTGAATTTGGGGAATAGTATCTTTACAAAAAGCTGAGTGATGTTTTCCAACTGTATTTTAATAAGTATGGACATTAAGTATATTTAAATAGAAAAAAATGTAAGGGATATTTCATAATTAAAAGTAAGTTTACATTGATTAAGATTTTTAAACAAATCTCACTATGTTGTCATTACTAACAATGTGTCAAAGGTGAGTAAAATGTTGATCATGAACCAGAAGTAGGAAAATACCACTCTACATTACTGGAAACTACCATTGTAACTATTTTTACCTACTTTGAGCTGATTATTTTTAGTGTCCTATGGATATACCTTCAATTATGCCTGTTCACTAGGCCTGATCATCTTAAATGAACTGACAGGGTGATAGTTGGTCAGTGGATATCCATAGACAATTTTTCAAACTTCAAAAACATACATAATTCAATGGATTAACTAGACCTTTTAACTTAATTTACTTACAACTTCAATCGGTTAAATGTTAGCTTTACATATAGCCAAAATAATATTTGACATTTTTAAAAATCTGATTTGAACATTTCTGTCTTTACCTCTGCCGAAGATCTCTGTTACCAAGATCTGTCTTGGTAATTTGATTTAGTTCTTTGTCAGCTGACTTCTGAAACTTCAATGAATCAGAAAGACATCATGGATCCATCACTTTCTTACATGCTTAGATTCTGAAATTATATATTTCTATGTTTCATGGGAATGGGAGGGATACAGGGTGGGAAGAGTACAAGGGAAAGAAGGCTACAAACCTGTCCCCCAGCATACATACAGCACTTCTCATTCTTATTGGACCACCTTGGTTTAATTGCTCACTCTGGAGCTTACAGTGTAAGAGGGATAGGTAACCATGTTTCTCTGAGGCTATAGAATATTAACATGCTGAGGAACTTAGATTTCAACTAACCTAGCCTACCACTGCCCTTCTTTTACATATAAGGAACCATATGTCCTAAGAGGTTTAATTATTTGAAATAAGTAGTTTACTGGCAGAACCAGACCTAAAATTTACATCTGTCATGTCTCGTAACAATTACTTTACACGTCTTATTGTGGCAATCTTTTATTTAAATTAAATTCAGTTTTATTGAAATATATTCACATACCATACAATCATCCATGGTGTGCAATCAACTGTTCACAGTGCCATCATGTAGTCATGCATTCATCGCCCCAATCTATTTTTAAACATTTTCCTTACATCGAAAGAATCAGAATCAGAATAAAAAAATAAAAGTAAAAAGAACACCCAAATCATCCCCCCAATCCCACTCTATTTTTCATTCAGTTTTTGTACCCATTTTTCCACTCATCCATCCATACACTAGATAAAGGGAGTGTGACCCACAAGGTTTTCACAATCACACTGTCATCCCTTGTAAGCTACATTGTTATACAATCATCTTCAAGAGTCAAGGCTACTGGGTTAGAGTTTAATAGTTTCAGGTATTTACTTCTAGCTCTTTCAATACATTAAAACCTAAGAGGTGGTATCTATATAGTGCATAAGAATGTCCACCAGAGTGACCTCTCATCTCCATTTGAAATCTCTCAGTGTGACAAGCTTTTAATAATCATGATCTCCGTCTCGCCGATTATGGCCTGAAGTTTGGAGATCTCTGTAAAAGAATACATGTGAGTAAATTACGTCCTGAAATATTAGGAGGGAGACGACTTCAGATAACCAACATTCATTCACTTTCCAACTTGGATATATTCATACATCCATGCATATATACATACAATGATGGGTTGACCACTATTTCTATCTCCAAATTTTAATGTGGACTCCCTGGGTATCTTGGGAAAGTTTCTTAAACTGTACATCATATAGAACTATGATCTAAGAAGCCTAAACCCTGCTACAACTTTTGCTAATTATTCAAAGGCCTCCGTTATAATGGGTAAAATTATGTCCCTCTCATAGCTTACTATCCATCTACAAGTTTAAAAAATACCTATAGGGTATTGTGGGTCTATAACTTGAATGCTGCTAGTCTTGGCTCATCACAGCAATGTTGCTAAGGGATTATACCAAATAGTACTGTATTATATTTCAAAAATATTCTGACTATTTTTACCCTGAGGAACATTTTTCTACAATTAAAAATAGGAAATATTTTTTCCCTGAGAAGAGGACATGTAAAATTATTTTTTAAAGTCTCTTGCTAACTTGATTTGACCCCCTTCACACATACACTACTATCAGCATTGTGCTTGCCACACTGTTTGCTTCACCGTCCATCCAGTCATCTCAAGCAGTGGCATCTTTAGATTCTTCCTCTCCCTCAACAAATGCATCAGAGACCACTGGGATCTGTTGATTCTATCTCAGAAGTATCTGACATTTTCCCATTTTCATCACCATTTCCCTCATTTATGGCCACATCATCTGTCCCCTTGAACAATGTCAATAGCCTCCTCAGTGGTCTCCAGCCCCTTTCTCTCCTCACCCCAATCTGTTTTACACCCCAGGCCATCTCTTCCTGTCATCTTCTCACCTGAAATCTTTGGATGATTTTCATAAAATCTAAGCTTCTTAGTTTGACTCTGCAAAATGTTAGCTCAGTCTGTCTTTTTCACAGACTATTCGTCTTCTTCTGGGAACCCCATAAAATGATCACAGTCAACTTCTTGCTATGTGCCCGGCTCTCCATGCCTTTTCACATCTCTTCATCTCCCAAGCTGTTTCTTCCTTCTAGATGGTTTTTTTTTCCTATGCCCTATAACACTCCTTCTTTGTCTGTTCAGAAAACTTATGAACATTTTTTTAAAATTCAGTTCAAATGTCACCGGTCTCATGAATATTCCCACAATCAAAGGATATATTTTTCTCTTCTGGGCTCTTCCATCCCATTGTAAACATATTGCTATTCTAACAGTTATCAATTGCAATTTAATTATTTGTTATATCTGTCTCCTCCATTAGCTGCATTAGGAACTTGCACGGTATATGAGTCCTCAATATGATGAGCTTTTATGTATGTAAATAATAATAAAACTGTGACTTTTCAGTTTGCGCTTTCTTAAACAGAATATATTTGATTTTCTTAATAAGCTCTGTGAATTATAGAGCTAGTGATGTTTTACTCATTTCATAGTTGATGAAATGGAATATTGACTCTCAGAAAAATAGACACATATCCACATTCAAAGACTGAACTCAGACTTGGATCTTAAATCTCCTAGTATGATGATCTTTTCATTGCACTGTGAGCTATACATGGTGCTGCATTGCTGAGAGGAAGCCAGCATTTGACAAAGCCTATAAGAATAGAGGGAAATTTTATTGATTTTGAAAAGAGATAGTTTTGATCCAGCATGTGAAAAAATAACATCAGAATGAAAATAACTCTGACAGAATAAAGGCCTTTTCCCCACCCCAATCCCCCAGCACCTTTTTATATTTATAGAAATTCCTCTATAGAATAAAATTTTAACTTGTGGCTCTTTGGCCCTAGGGGATCTATTAAATTTGAGAGTGATGTTTTCTTTAATGCAATTATATTGAGATACTTCACATACCAGATAATCATCCAAAGTGTACAATCAGTGGTTCATGGTATCATCACATAGTTGTGCCTTCATCACCACAATCAGTTTTTGAACATTGTCATTACTCAAAAAAATGCCAATAAAAATTAAAAAGGAACACCCAAAACATCTCATACCACTTATCCATTCCTGTTATTTATTTGTTTTTGTCCTTGTTTTCTTACTCTCTGTCCACAAATAGGATAAAGGGAGTGTCAGTCGCAAGGTTTTCACAATTACACAGTCACACCATAAAAGCTATATGGTTATACAATCATCTTCAAGAATCAAGGCTACTGGATTACAGTTCAACACTTTCAGGTATTTCCTTCTAGCTATTCCAATACACTAAAAACTACAAAGAAATGTATATATATTGCATAAGAATAACTTCCAGAATGACCTCTTGACTCCATTTGAGATCTCACAGCCACTGAAACTCTATTTTGTTTCATTTATCTTCCCCTTTTTGGTCCAAGAAGGCTTTCTCAGTACCACAATGCCAGGGCCAGGCTCATACCCCACATTATCAGGGAGATTTATATCCCTGGGAGTCATGTCCTATGTAGGGGTGACAGCAGTGAGTTTACCTGCAGAGTTGGCTTGGAGAGGGC
>PVKY010006450.1:0-15971 GCA_004027775.1 Bradypus variegatus
TCACCTTAACCCTGCTTTATTTTTCTTCCTAGCAATCATCAACACCTACCATATATTTATATTTCTTGTCTGTCTCCCATCTCTCTCTATCGGCAACCAAATACAAATTCCATAAGAATAGGGGCGATGCCTGTTCTGTTCGCTGCTGTCTCTGGTGTCTTAAATTCTGCCTACCACAGAACATGTGCCAAAAGAAGTTTTATTTTTATCAATGACATCCTCCGATTCCTTGACCTGTCCCTCTCCAGCAGGCCCTGCTCCACTGTCCCCTCACCCACCCTCTTCTCGCTATCCTCAATTCCGTTGCTTTCCATCAAGAAGAATCTTCTGGCCAGATGCGTACCATTGTCCACCTTTTCTTCTAGTGCCTCACCATGAAGTTCACTGGAGAAAACTCATTACCAGGCACACATTCCATCAACTCTGGGTCCTCAAAGCCAGCCTGACTTTCTTTTATAAAACCTCTTCTTTGGTCCTCCCACTAGTAACAGCTTCTGTGCTGGTTTGAATGTATTATGTCCCCAGAAAAAGCCATATTCTTTGATGTTATCTTGTGGGGCAGACATATTAGTGGGGATTAAGTTGGAACCTTTGGATTAGGTTGTTTGCATGGAAATGTGCCCCACCCAACTGTAGGTGATAACTCTGATGAGATAATTTCCATGGAGGCATGGCCCCACCCATTTAGGGTGGGCCTTGATGAGTGGAGCCATATAAATAAGCTGACATAACAGAAGGAACTCAGTGCAGCTGAGAGTGACATTTTGAAGAGGAGCTACAGCCAAGAGGGACACTTTGAAGAAAGCACAGGAGCTGCAGATGAGAGACAGTTTGAAGACAGCCGTTGAAAGCAGACTCTTGCTCCGGAGAAGCTAAGAGAGGACAAAAATCCCAAGTGCAACTAAGAGTGACATTTTTGAGGAACTGCAGCCTAAAGAGGAATGTCTTGGGAGAAAGCCATTTTGAAACCAGAACTTAGGAGCAGACGCCAGCCACGTGCCTTCCCAGCTAACAGAGGTTTTCCGGTTGCCATTGGCCATCCTCCAATGAAGGTACCCAATTGCTGATGTGTTACCTTGGTCACTTTGTGGCCTTAAGATGTAACTGTGTAACCAAATAAACCCCCTTTTATAAAAGCCAATCCATCTCAGTGTTTTGTATTCCAGCAGCATTAGCAAACTAGAACAGATTTTGGTAACAGAGAAGTGGGGTGCTTTTGCTGTGGGGTTTGCAAATACCAAACATGTTGGAATTGCTTTTAAATGGCTAAGGGGAAGATTCTGGAAGAACTGTGAGGAGCTTGATAGCAAAAATCTAGACTGCTTTGAAGAGACTGTAGAAATATGGACTCTAAAGATACATCTGATGAGGCCTTGAGCAGAAATGATGAATATGTCATTGCCAACTGGAAGAAAGGTGATCCTTGTTTTAAAGTGGCAGAGAATTTGGCAAAATTGAGTCCTGATGTCGGATGGAAGGCAGAAGTTGAAAATGACGAGCTGGGATACTTGGCTGATGAAATTTTGAAACCAAAAGTTGTGGATATAGCCTGGCTTCTCCTTGCAGCTTATAGAAAAATGCGAGCGGAGAGAGATAAACGTAGAACTGAATTCTTGGGTTCAAAGAAACCAGAAGCTGAAAATTATGGGCTTCCAAGGGGTGGAATCCCAGAAGCTACAGCCCAACGTGAGGATTTAACCAAACATGGAACCTGACCGCCATTTCAGTGCAAGCCAAGATTGGAGATGGAGTTATCCAGAAAGGATTTATGGAAAGTCCTATTGTCTGATGGCTTTGACCCCTGTGTGCTTCATGCGAAGGCAACAGAATTTTTGCAAGATCTTTATAGACAGAGCCACTGCCGGTCTGGACTGGAGGGGACAGACAAGGAACAAATAGAAGGAAAATTTCCTTCCAAGACAGAGCCATAGAGGTTGAGGTCTGGAGTCAAGGGGTCTTGGGCTGGGAGAGCAGAGTAGCCCACACGCATGGAAAGGTGAGTTTGCCCTGGAGGTCGAGGGTGGGCCTTCTGCCTCGATGCTCAGGAAATGCTCTGCCACCCCAAGCCCCAAAGAGGGTGGAGCACATTCCCAGGGAACTGGGGAGAACCTGGCTGCCACCACAGTGTTCTGAAGGGGTTGAGTGTGTGCCCCGGAGATGAAAGGGAATCCAGGTGCTGCCCCAATTTTTGAGGAGGGTGGGGCCGAGAAGGTGGTCTCCCCAATGTGTGGATATGTTGGAGCACTCACCCAAGCATTTGAAGAGGAAAGGGCTGCCACAAAGGCCCTTAGGAAGGGTTAGACTCCTGCTCTCTCAAGCCCCAAGGATGCAATGTCGTTCTATAAATGATTCTCAGACTTTGAAATCTAATGATGTTTGCCCTCCAGGTTTTAGGAACTGTTTCGGTCCCTTAAACCCTGCTCTCCTTTCAGCTTCTCCTTATGGCAGTGGGAATATTTATCCTATGAATGTCCCTCCTTTGTATATTGGAAGCACATATCTTGTTCTAAGTTTACAGGTCCACAGTCAGAGGGGAATTTTACTTTGGGACAGACTACGCTTGTAACTGATTTTGATGGGATCTTGTACTTACCTGTTGTTACTGAAATGATTTAAGTTTTGTGATATTGTGATGGGATGAATATATTTTGTATTTGGAACGAATATGTTACTCTGGGGTCGAGGGGGTGGAAAGGGCCAGTTTGAATGTATTATGTCCCCCAGAAAAAGCCATATTCTTTGATGTTATCTTGTGGGGCAGACATATTAGTGGGGATTAAGTTGGAACGTTTGTTTGCATGGAAATGAGCCCCACCCAACTGTAGGTGATAACTCTGATGAGATAATTTCCATGGAGGCATGGCCCCACCCATTCAGGGTGGGCCTTGATCAGTGGAGCCATATAAATGAACTGACATAACAGAAGGAACTCAGTGCAGCTGAGAGTGACATTTTGAAGAGGAGCTACAGCCAAGAGGGACACTTTGAAGAAAGCACAGGAGCAGATGAGAGTTTGAAGACAGCTGTCGAAAGCAGACTCTTGCTCCGGAGAAGCTAAGAGAAGACAAATACCCCAAGTGCAACTAAGAGTGACATTTTTTAGGAACCGCAGCCTAGAGAGGAATGTCCTGGGAGAAAGCCATTTTGAAACCAGTACTTTGGAGCAGATGCCAGCCATGTGCTGGTTTTCCAGACACCACTGGCCATCCTCCAGTGAAGGTATCCGATTGCTGATGTGTTCCCTTGGACACTTTATGGCCTTAAGACTGTAACTGTGTAGCCAAATAAACCCCCTTTTATAAAAGCCAATCCATCTCTGGTGTTTTGCATCCCGGCAGCATTAGCAAACTACAACAGCTTCCTTTCACAAGGGACATTCAACAGCCAACCACCAAACTAACAACTTGCCCGCCTACACTAATCTCTGCATCCATTCCCCTTTCACAAGGGAAAAGGGAGTCCTTACCAGCTTTGTTGCTTCCCTCAGGGGTCAGAGACCCTCCTACCTTCCTTACTTATGTTACAGTCACTCCCTCTCAGCAGGTACAAATCTCATTGCCAAATCTCCATCTTGCTGCAGGCTGTCTCCTCACCTTCACAGCCAGATTCCAGGGACCCCACTTAGTCTCCATTTCCCTGAAGACTGCTTGTCCAAACCTCCTTGTAGCCACACAGAAAGGACATTCTCAGCCATGACCTCACCAGATCTCTCCCTGATGTTCCATCCTGGGGACCCTCCACCTGCTGCAAATGCTCTCCTCTTGGCTTCAGTGGCATTCTCACAGATCTCCCGCACCCCCTTCCTGTGGCTAGATGGCACTAGGCCTCCACACTCCGCGAAGAGAGGGGTGCGAGCTGTCCAGCTTCCCCGCGGTTGGAGTCCATTTCGAGTCCCCCATTCCTGGACTGTAAACTCTGAGGACTGGGACCATAGTGCCTCGGCTTTCCTGGCTCTTTCCCCAGGCCCAGCACGGAGCGCGGCACACAGCGGGCGATCATCAGTGTGCCCAAAGTGCACAAATGCGCCCCGAAAAGGGGCCATTCCCGGGCGGCCCGACCAGGAAACACTCCCGCTTCCTGCACAGTTGGCACCTGGGACGGGCCCCGTAGACGGGTGGGGGCCAGGAGTCTTGCGGAGCTGCCTCCCCCAGACGACCCCCTCCCAGAAGGGGGCACCACCCTGTCACCGGGCGGCCGCACTCGGCCAGGACTGCGCCGCTGCCGCCTGCCGGCTCGCGATCAGACGTCCGGGAGTGTCGGTGCAGGTGCCCCACCAAGGTCACCGGCGCAGCGGGGGCGACTCACCCCATGCAGATGGAAGCCCTCGGCGCCTCCCGCGGGCCTATCGGCGCTGGCACCCAGGCCCATGGCAGCGGCTCGCCTCCCGCGCCCTTGTGCTGTACCGCGGCGCAAACCAGGCAGGCAGACCGGCCCGAACGGTGGAGCCTTCTCTCTCGGCGTTCGATTATTAGTGCCTTGTCACGTTGGAAACCGTTTTACTCCCACCCCTGATGCTGACGCTCTTAGCAACCGGCCGGCGCTTCCGTTTCCAAGGACGCGCGTGTCTCTAACTTCCGGCCGCGAGAGGCGTGCCCAGGACCTGGACTCCGGAATCCAGCTCCGCGCGGCTCGACCAGACCCGGACTCGGAGCCGCGGTCGGCCGGAGATGAGCAACGATGACTCCTCTCTTATGGTGCGTGGCCCGGGAGCTGCCGGCCGCTCCCTCTGGGCACTTCGTCCCTAGTCGCGGGACCCCTCTCCCTGCATCTCTGTTGCCATCCCTCTGGCTGCTTCTGCTCTCCTCTTTGCCCGCCCTTCGCTCTCTTCGTTGGTCCTGGAACTTCTCGCCTCACTGTCCCTGGCGAGTGCATCCGCTCTGGTTCTCTCTGTGCACCCTGAGCCCCAAATCAGCACCTCCCACCCAATCCTCTCCCCTGAGCTCCCCCAACGCCTCCAAAACCCATCTACATCATCTCGTCATTCCCCCCTCTCCCCACCAACTAACTCCCCCCTCCCCACCCCCCGGTCGCCTGCACCTCATCGGAATCTCCTTCCTCAGTAGATGGCACCACCATTTGATCCCCAGCCTTAACACCTATCTCTTCCCCATACCCACCTCCCGACCCTACCCGTCAACGAGAAATAGCTTCTAAATGTCTCCTGAGTTCACCCACTTGTTTTTATCTCCTAGCTCAGGACACAACCATTTCTCACAACCAGCCTCTCTTCCAACTGGTTTCTCTACTTCAGCTCTGTTCACCAGCAGTCCCCACCACCACCCACACACCCCTCCCCATTCACACACCCCTCCCCAACACACAGCACCCAGGGTGTTTTTTGCAAAAACTCACATCTGACCATTCCAGTTGCTACCTATCACCCTCAGGGTGGTGACTGGATCATATGAACCACAAGACTCTTTGCAATCCAACCACATATTCCCAACCCCAGGACCCACAAACCTTGAGGGGAAATGAGACTTGGCTTTGAAATCTCAGTTACACCACTGTGTGACCTTTGCCAAACCACAGTCTCCATGGGCCGTAGCTTCCTTATCTGAGAAAGATGTGGAGAGGAGAATCCATAAGATAATGGAAGTAAAGCCCTTGGTTTATTTCCCTATAGGTGGTAAGGCCACAACAATGTGTAACTGTAACTATTGAGGTAATTTTTCTTGTTATTGGTCCTCCCTCTTTCCTCTTATTCCAGTCCTAGTAGGAAAAGCCTGAGTTGAATTCTCCTTCATATTTGAACCAAGATTTGTTCATAATCCCAAAACAAACACCACAAAACTCCTTTCCAGGGAAACTTCATGGATCTGCTCATGGGACTGCTGAAGGACAGGACAAGGCCTGAACTGAACATTCCCTCTTCCTCTTCCCTTTGCAGAAATGAGGAGGTGCAGGGGTTCAGGGAGGGAGTGAATATAGCCCCAGAACAGAGACAGGGAAGGGGCTGGGGCCACTGCAGCTGTACCTTCCTCTATGCAGGCTGGGATCATTTTCTACAGCCAGGAAAAGTACTTCCGCCACGTGCAGCGGGCTGCAGCTGCGGGCCTGGAAAAATTCAGTAATGACCCTGTGCTGCAGTTCTTTAAAGCCTATGGAGTCCTCAGGGAAGGTAAGGACTCAGCAGAGCTGGCCCCCTGACCTAGCCTTGCCCTAACACTCGGGCCCCACCTGGATGCCTAGTTATACCTCAGTTATGTTCCCATGGAAATAGTCTTATGCTCAGTGGCTAGATTCCCAGGTCAGCCTATAGATGCCTGTGTAATCTATACCTAGTTGACTTTTGAGACTTTGGAGCGCCCACTACCCCTGCTCTGTGATTTAATTTCCCCCTCCGTAAAATGAGTGGTTGGAGAGATGACTGCATGACTACTGACTAATCCCAGGCTTGGAATCTGAGAGCTGGTAGTGCAGGAAAGGGAGGAGGAGTGATTGGGGTGGATACAGGTATGGTGCAGGTGCAGGGAGAAGCCCATGCAGGTCCTGACTCCTGATGTTCAGAAGGTGATCCTGGGCTGGGGGCCTCTGAGCTGCCTGTGGCCAATGCACTGGACATGGGTGGATAAATGTAGCCAGTGGCCCTTGAGCAGCCGGGATGCCCTGAGGTGACTTCTTCAGAACTGACCCCCAGCCAATAATCCCAGCTTGGCAGATGTACCTGACCTCAGACTTCCCAGCTCCAAATCCTATAGGCCCTGGCAACCAGAACCATGGTGCCAGCTGCTCTTTCAGAGAGCTTCAGTCCTCAGGGAATTCCAGCCACTCAGGCATGCCCATCCCAGCACCCCTGAAAGGACCTTTCAGACCAGCTTAGTTCTCTGATTCTGGCTGAAACCAGGTGGTGCCAAGCCCTCAGTCAGTCCTGGTAAGGGCTCCTGTGTGTTTGCTCTGGAGCTTCCTGCCCTCCGGGCCTGGAGATGGAAAGCATAATCACGTGTGACTCTTTGCAGAGCGCATCCACGATGCCATCAGCGAGCTGGAGAGCATCCGGAATCACTCGGACGTATCCCTGTGCTCCATCATGGCCCTCATTTATGCTCATAAGTGCTGTGAGACCATTGGTGAGTGCAGTCACACTCAGCCAGGCCTGGCCCAGCAGGGGAAAGAGAGTCCCACTCTAGAGACGCAGCCCCTCAAGGGCTGCCAAAGGAGGTGGTTGCATTGGTGTGTGGGCAAATGCTGTTGGCCTGTCAGGAATGGCTGCAGCTCCACTCCCCACAGGAACCGCTAAGACCCCATCCCTGGGCCCAGGCCTTTGAGTGGGAGCCACAGGCAGAGAGCAGGGCAACAGGAGGGTTCTCCCTTTAGATGCCAAGAGTTGGGAGACACCCTTCTCTCCTGTTTCCCAAGATCTTGTCAAGAAAAATAAAGCCACTATGAATAATTCCACCCCTAATCTCCACCTCTCTGAAGCCAGGGAGAGATTCCAAGAGATATTCCAAACTGCTGTTTTCCCTATTTCCAGAATGTGGGTCAGAGACTGGGAGTTTGGGGTTGGTCTGTCTGCTAAGTGCATCGCTGGGCACAGAGAAGAAAAGATAAATCTTTGACCAAGCTGGGCAACTCCCACGGAATTGCGGGGACTGGGATTTCTGGTTTCCAGGCTCTGGGCTGGCCCACAGTCAGCCACATATACTGAGGGAAACCCAGTATCCGGTGGTAGTTCTCTGGGGCCTCTGTGCCTCCTGCACAACCAGGCAAAGCTCCTCATTAGTTCCTCCTCTCCGCGTTTACAGATCGAGAGGCAATTCAAGAACTCGAGAGCAGCCTAAAAGAAATCCGCAAGTCAGCTGGTGGGACTGCCCTGTACTATGCTGGCCTCTTTCTCTGGCTCATGGGCCGTTATGACAAGGCCAAGGAGTACATTGACCGCATGATGAAGGTCTCCAGCAGCTCCAAAGAGGTAGCCATCATGGCCATTGGGGTGGGAGTAGGGCAATAGCTGGAGAAAACAGCATCCAAATACAACATAGTGGGGTGGCCTGTTACCCCCAGGGAAGGCCCTGGAACTGGTAGAGGGCCACACCCAGGCATTGACAAATCCTGGGTCTCACAGGTGCCTCCACCCAAGTTGTCTCAGGGCTCAGCAGAGGTTACACATTGGCAGCAGTCCACAGAGACCAATTTCAGATAGATTTTCTGTGGTCTGCGCTATATTTTTTAAAAATCTTAAATTGATTGCTGACATTTAGAAATCAGAAGACTTTTATCTAAAAGTCCAGATCTGCTGATTATTTTGAGAAAATCAGATGAGCTGAACACACTGGACCTGCATTCCCTCCTGGAAGTAATCAGCTAGATATGAATAGTAGCTGCCCCCTTCTATGGAACCTGCCAGCTCTGTTTTGCCACAGTCCCCACCACTCCCTAGTGTCTTATATCTGGGCGACCTCACTCACCTGATCTTCCTTGTCCTGTTGGCATTTGAGACTGTAACATCTGGCTTGGCACCTTCCCTCCTGAGTTCCCAAAGCTTCCCAGCCCCTTTCTTGTCTACAGAAACCCTAGAAACACTTTGCTGACCTGGGAGGAGTGGGGGGAGCTAAGCTGGGGAAGCCCCTAGAGGTGTTGCTGAGGGTTGTACCTAGTGGGTAGAGGAAGTGGGAGATTCAAGCCTCAGGGTAAAAGGGGCCAATCTGGAAGTGTGGGCCCCTCCAGTGTTCCTCTGGGGAGTCTGTACCTCTCTTTTCTTCTCTCAAAGGAGGGAAGTTGACCAGGCACGTTCTTGGTGACCCTGGCCCTCTCCCTTCATTCATACTAAATTGTTAGAGACTGCTAGAAGACTTTTCCCTCCTAAGAGTCCAATTTTACAGAAGGAAGAACACTGCTTGAACCAAAGGATCGTGCTAGTGGTGGGATTTGAAGCCTCAGCCTAAGCCATGCATTCTGAAGGGAGAGATATCATCCCAAGAGAATGTAAATTGGTTTTGGGGGAGGACAGCAAAAAAATCTTAGTCTTTATGTATAAAACACAGATATGCATACAGTACATAAGCACATCTACAGAATATCTGTGATATTAAAATTTCTTGGGGGAAGAAAAAAATGTCCAAAAAGTCTCCGTAGAAAGTGAATAATAATAAAAAAAGAGTTGAGAGATGCGATCTAGGCCATGTAGGGAGGCTTCAGGGCAGAGGTCTTCCAAGGGCTCCTATGATCTTACTTCCCAGGCCTGGCCCTCCCTGTCTGCCAGGAGAGGCTGGGTGAGAGCTAGAGAGGAGCTGGCAAAGGGTCCCTGAATTCAGAATGTCTCCTGCTCACCCACTCGGAAGGTGTTCCCAGAAGTCACATGCAGGTCCAGGTCTGGTGCTGGCCTAAGGACTGGAGAGAATCAAGATTGGTCCCTGCCCTTGTGCCCCTCCCTGACTTGTGGGGGAGACAGATGAGTATTCAGGCAATCATAAGGCAAGTGGAAGTGCCTCAATAAAGGGTCATGGTAGAGAGCTGAAAGGTCAGGAGGGCTTCCTGGAGGAGGAAGCCTCTGGCTCCTGGGCTGTTTTTTAAAGATTAGCCAAAGTTAAGGGATCTGGTTTTGTTGGGAGGGGTACCAGGCAAAGGAGCAGTGGGTATGAAGACCTGGCAGTGAGAGAAAGTTGGCTGGCCTGGGATTGAGAGAGGTTGTGCCTGGCAGGGTCTCAGGGTGTGGGGCAGCAAGGAGTGGGACCTGAGGCAGGAGACATAGCTGGGCCGAGCCTGTGCAGGACCAAGACTTTACCCTTCATCTTGATTCCATCCCAGGGCTATGTGCTCAGAGGCTGGATGGACCTTACCTCAGAGAAGCCCCACTCTGTGAAGAAATCCATCAAGTATCTGGAACAAGGAATTCAGGATACCAAGGATGTGCTGGGGCTAATGGGAAAGGTGCGCAGTGGGGATAAGGGGTGGGAGTATCTCTGGCTGGGCCTCTGGAGCCAGAGACCCACTAGGTGACCTCAGGCCAGACCCTTGGTCTCCAGCCCCTCACCTGGTAAATGAGGAGCAGAGGCCCAGAGAGGGTCAGTGACTGGCCCAGGGTCACACAGCAGCCCAGAGCCTACTCCAGTTCTCACATTCCTTCCTGCTTCTTGAGTTTCTGTCTCACCCTGCCTGGGGGTCTTCCCAGGGTCTGCCCTTCCTTGACTCCCTCAGCCTTTCTCTCTTTGCTTCTTTCTTGGTTTCACTCACTGCCCCCTCTCCCTGCAACTTTTTTCACCTTCTTCATTTGACCCTTTTCTTTCCTCTTTTCTCCCCACCTGTTAAATTCACTTAGTTGGCTTTAGGAGAAGGGAGATAAACATTTTATTATATGTTTTGTATTTTCCAATCTTTAATTAACTTCCTTTTTCATATTTGACCATCACTGAATCAATCTCTGAGAAAAAAAAACCTGTCCTCTAATTCTCATCTTTTTTTTTTCCTTATAAAACAAATATACTCATTTTAAAAAACAAGGGAGTCAAAAAAATGAATTTAAAAGACACGCTTAGCCTCACTGCTCTAAAACAACTCATGTGAATATTTTATGGCCGTGCTCCCAGTTTTTCCCATGCACAGGTTCAGGGTGTGCCTCAGGTTGGCTGTCTGAGGAGCAGAAGAGATGGCGTTCATCATGCAGGAGGTTACTGGGGAGCCCCCTTGGGATCCACCCTTTGGGGGGAGTAAGGGAAGCAGGACTGGGCAGGGGGAGTAAAAGGGGTCATGGTAGCAAGGGCCTCGGCTAACTTCACCAAGAGTCCTGGAGTTGGACCCCCTTCAGAGTGAGAACCCCTCCCTGATAAGCTATGGATGTGGGCTGCCCCTGGGGAGGGGGCCTGACCTTGGACGAGGCAGCTGCCTTCAGCCATAGGAGGGCTTTCAGCTGTCAACTCTCCTGGTCCCGAAAGGGTGTCTGTGCAGTGTCCGCTGCAGAGACATATATAGGGCATATATTATTTGATATCTTTTTCTTCATTCACTATTTTGTCATAAACTCTTGTCATTTTGGATGTTGACATATCACTTCATTATAAAGGCATAATGTAATTTACTAAACCAATTTGGAAACTGAGTTGTTTCCAGTTTTGCAATGTTAAAAAGAGAGCTGCGGTGAACACGTTTATGCATACATCTTCTTTATTTAGAATAATCCTCCTCTTGTTTTTGATGAGAAGTCTCTTAACAGAGGGTTACTGTGGGTCCAACAAGCCATCCAGAGTACAATTTCAAGTCTTTTGAATGCACTGCCCTCTGGCCCTCAGGGCACTGTATCATGACTCGCCCAGGAGAACCTGGCAGTGGCTGGTGCTGGGCTTGCTAGAGGCCATGACCCAGTCAGCTGGGCCTTGACAAAGAAAAAACTCCCCAGCCTTGCTGTAGAAGGAGTTTCCCACTGAGCTGGGCCCCCACGAGCCATCTGAGAGGTGAAATGGGAAAGGGAAAGGGAAATGAATGGGCAGGTCTCCCCAGCTCTCCCCTTCGGGCTGGCCCTCCCATGGCGTCGCCCTATTCCAAACCTGCTGAGTTCCCCAAGCTCAGGGCTGAGCTGTCTCCCCTAGAGCCCCTGCCCTGCCCATCCAGGAACTCTGTAGACCTTTATTTGTTGCTCTGAGTGAGGCTTCTTTTCTGTGGGACTGCGAGGGGCTGCTGATCTGGGTCAGGGCCTGAGGACGTCCTGGCCCAGCTGAGGGAACCCGCAGTGCCCATGTATCAGGCTCTGCCCCCAGCCAGGTGGAGACACTAAACACCCCCATTTCCCCTCGTGGGCACTGACCCAGGGGCTCTTCTCTTTGGCTGTTAACAGGCAACGTACTTCATGATGCAGCAGAACTACTCAGGGGCCCTGGAAGTGGTGAGCCAGATCACCACGGCCTCAGGGAGCTTCCTGCCAGCCCATGTCCTGAAGATGCGGCTGTTCTTGGCTCAGCAGGACTGGGAGCAGGCAGTGGAAACAGGACAAAGGTGAGGGGCGAGGGTTGACTCGACCGCTGCCGAGGGGTGCTGCTCCTTTCCTTCCTTCCTGAGCCAAGGGTGCTCATGCCCGCCTCCCCATCCCCCCACCCCCAATTCATAAGATGGGGAAGAGAGATACCGTCAGTACTTAGCAGAACAAGACATAAAGGTAAATATTGCCAACAGGAGTTATGCCTCGTGATACAGTCACATTGGGAAGGGCTGGCGAGGGAGGACTGGCGTAAGCCAAGCAGGAGCCCTATCCATGGCATACAGTGAATAAGTCAAGAAATAGAGGCCTGTGTCTGCATATGGTTCAGAAGGGAAACCACGAAAAGAACCCAAAGCTACTAGTGTTACAAGGCGGAAACCAGTTACCCCTGAGGAGATGAAGGCAAGAGGGAGTGAAGGGAGAGTGGGACCAGGGACTATTGTATTATTTGATTTTTTAAAAACTATGGCTATGATACACTTTCATAAAAATGTTAGGGGGGAAAGGTCATTCAGTGGTTTTGAGAGAAGAGTTTTAGTAGCAGGCTGGGAGCGTGAGCCAGACAGCAAAGGGTTAAGGAGCTATTGGGACTTGTTAAAATCAGACAGCAAGTGTAGGGAGATCTTTGGAGCATTTTCCTTATAAATAGGAATAGACAGCTTAAGAGGGAGGGATGTTTGATGGAAAGCCTTCTGAGGACAGAATTTTCTAGATAGCTGGAGTTTATATCTTTAATCTCTAACACTTTATCTTAACTCATTTATCACAGCATTTCTAAAATGTATAATGCTAATTTTCTTCTTAAAAAGAATTAATGGACTATTTTTTTCTTAGCAACCATGAGTCATCATTAGGAGTTGCTACTGAACTGTGTGGTAATATATGGTACTGCTCTGAAAAAAGAAAAAGCGCAGACAAACTTTCTTCCTTGGGGAGGGATGGTCGTGCCTCTAATGATAACTGGAATTTGAGTCTTAAAGAGAGGTGCTGGCAGCAAATTGAAAGGGATTCCACCCTGCCCAGCCCACAGGTGCCCACCTGTGCAACACCTGCACAGGCCCCCCTGCCCTCCCCCTCCCAGTTCAGAACTGGCCAGTGTCCTTGGTGTGAGCTGGACCACTAGCTTGCTTTAGAGGCTCCGTCTTGGGCCAACAAGCTACCTGAAAACACCTGGCTGAAGGCCCCAACCATGGGTGGGTGTGGCCTCCCTGGCACAGCTGCGCCGTGTCTGTGCCAACAGCCGGGTCCCAGCACCACGGGCCTCCCTCATGGACACCTTCTCAGCTAGTGGGGTTGGAGGTGCTCTCTTGTCATTTTTTAATTCTCTGCTCTATCTAGGTGTGTTTCTCATTTCATATCTAATGCTATTTATTTTTCCTTTTCTTTCTTATTTTTCTTCATCAGTCTCAATATAGTTGGTCTCCTACATTAATCTTTTCAAACCAGCTTTGGGTTTCATTGATCCTCTCAGTTGTATGTTTGTTTCCTAATTTCTTAATTTCTGCTCATAACTTTATTCCTGCTGGCTACTTTCTTTTGGAGTTATTCTACTATCATTTTCTAACTCTTGAGTTGATGCCTTGCTCTTCCATTCTCAATCTTTATTTCTAATCTAAGCCTGTAAGTCTATAGCTTTCCCTAGAGATGCCATTTTAGCAGTGTCTCCACATGTGGATGTATGGTATTTTGATTATCATTTGGTTCTAAGAATTTTCTGACATCCATTCTGATTCTCCTTTAATCCAAAAGTTATTTAAAAGTGTGTTTTTAAAATTTCCAAATATACAAGGTTCACAGTGCCCTCTGAATCATCAGAAATGGTTACAGCTCTTTGACTGTTGAAGGTGCCTCCCCGTGTTGGAGTTTTGTGTGTTAATTAGAGTAACCCTCTATTAAGCAGAAAGCCATTCCCTGACCAGGCTGAAAAATATGAAGTTTCCTATTTGGAGACAGAGTATTGAAAGCCTCACAGTATGATCAGAGGCTGCATGTTCACAATAACACAGGATGAAAACCAAGGTTCCCTTTCCATCTTATAGCTGCAGACTACCCCCATCCCCCAGTGCCTCTTTGACCACCCCCAGACCTTGGATATGTCTTTGTTAGTGGGGATATGAATAGGCTACTGTAACAAAGACACCCCAAAATATATGTCTTAGACAGCATAGAAAGTTATTCCTCTCTCAAGTAAAAGTTTGGGTGGTGATCCAGGGCTGGGGGGCAGCTTAAGTCTATAGGTCCCAGGCCCCTTCTCTTTTGTTGCTCTGCCATTCCTCAGCTGTTGCTCACAGGGTCCAGCCATCAGGAAGGAGAAAAGAGCAGAAATGGAGATCATGCTGTTTGATTTTAAGGGCACAATTGTATATCATGCTTATCACTTTCACTTGCATCCTATTGGCCAGAACATAGTCACATGGCCACAACTAAGCTGCAAGGGAACCTGGGAAATGTAGTCTGTGCATGTGCCCAGCTAATTTGTGAATTCTAATATTAAAAGAAGAATGAGAGAATGGATATTGGAAGACAAGCAGTAATTGCTGTCATACCATCCTAGCCTTGCCTATCAATACTCTCAATTTACGTGCTCTCTTTACTATTTCAGAATCCTAGAAAAAGATGAAAGCAATATTGATGCCTGTCAAATTCTAGCTGTGCATGAACTTGCAAAAGAAGGAAACGTGACCACAGTAAGTTCTTTCAAGACTCAGAAGTTGGTCCCTGAAACCAACAGAGCCAAGTAGGAACCCCTCATACACTTGCCACTGCCATCCCAAGACCTTAGAGGGTACTCTGGATCTTGGCTTCCTCTTCCCCAACACCCCCATAATACCCACCGGGGAAGTCTGCTTTGGTTTGGCTCTTAGGGCAGTACAGCTCAAGAGTCGGGCAGTGGGGGTGGCCCCTTGTTACCTTTGTGAGCCTGGGCAGGTGTCTCCACCTGGATAAGCTTCAGGATCTTTTCTTGTAAAATGGAGATAATTCCACCCACCTCATGAGGTTATTGTAAGAACTAAATGAGATGACAAGTGGGAAAGCTTGGAACCATGCCTGGCACATAATAATAATTTGATCAGTGTTAATGATTGTAGAAGTTGTGGTAGTGCTTCAGAATTTTTTAAGGAAATGGTTGGAATTACTCAGACATTGGCCAGGCAGCACCTGGCACCAAACGCTCCCAAGCCTTGAAATCTTCCAAAGATGCCTAAAATAGCCCTCAGATACAGTTAAAACAAACAAACAAACAAACAAAACATGGAATTCTTAATGAAAATTGTGGTGCTTTTATTTTCAAAAAGAGTATGTGTTTTTAGCCAAAACATGCTCATTTTACCTTTTGAATGAATAAGAGAGAAAACAGTATCTGCCTTTGTGAAAATTATGGCAAATGAAGAGTCTCTAAGGGGTCATGGTGGGAGGAAGAAGCTTTTAGTTCCTCCTTCCGCACACTCTGAGATTGTGGGTTTTGTGCTGGATCTTGGGGTGGGTTGAGGTGGAGGGGTTAGTTCATATTTAAGAGAAATCCTTGAAAAGGGCCCCAGTATGCCTCTGGGTGGGAACAGGAAAGCAGGCCTGTTCTCGGCTCCCTGTGGCCACAGAACCCTAGGCAGCCTTCCTAGGGCCTGTCCTGAGGGCCAATGCTAGGGTAAGAGTTAGCATTTAATGCTCCTCTTCACCCCCGCTGCCTGGCTCTAATCTTGCTCATCTAATACAGAACAGAGTGAACTGACCCCATCTGAGTTTCTCCTCAGGCTCTTCTTTGCAGCTTGGAAGTAAGAACTCCCTACTTCTGGGTGGCAGGTGGGCAGAATAGTCCATCAGAAAGAATGAGACTTTGGAGTCAGATTGTTCCCTGGCCAGCTGTGTGACCTCAGGCCAGTTACCTAACCTCTCTGATCCTTCATCTCCTTGACTGGAAAGTGCAGATAGTTACAGTGACTGCAGGGCTGTGGGAATGATTCACTGAAATGACAGAGAGGCCAGGGACCCACCTGATCACTGGTGGTTTGCCAGCCTGGTGGGCTGTGGTGTGGACACTGTGAGGGTTCCTGGCTCTGCCTGAGTG
>PVKY010006451.1:0-15966 GCA_004027775.1 Bradypus variegatus
GAAAAAGAGAAGAACCTTGAGGAGAGGTGGAAGTTGAGCAGGATGTCCACTTAGATGATCACAAGCTGGATATGGCTGCTAAAGCCTTGTCACATGGACAAGATTGGAGGAAGATTGAGGATCAACAGGTAGAATCCAGCAGAAAGCAAATTTTGGCTTAAGCTCACAACTGGAGCTGCCGTCTGATGGAAGGGCTGGGGACAGACGGCTGCAGTGATGGCCCCCATGAATCATGACTTCTGGTATCCACCCCAGGGGCTGTCTCTTCCCACATTGACTCTGGGCTTGGCCATGTAACTTGCTTTGCAAAATGAGACAATGGAAAACTGACACAAGCAGAGACTGGAAAAGCCCTTGTAAACAGAGGTGTGTCCTTTCTTGCCACTCACAGCCCGTCAGCACCATGTGAACAAGCTCAGGTTTGCCTCTTCAAGGATGAGAGACTATATGGAGAGTGGACCAAGGCATCCCAGCAAGTGAGTGAGGCCATCTGTGGTGATTAATTTCGCATTTCAACTTTGCTAGGCTATGATGTCCAGTTGCCTGGTCAAGTAAGCACTGGCTTGATTGTTACCGTGAGGGAATTTTGTGGATTTAAGTCATTTGTCAGTTGATTGCATCTATGGCTGATTACATCTACAGTCAATGACGGATATTGCCTTCATCTAATCAGTTGAAGACTTTAAAAGGAGAACTGATGATTTCAGCAGTAAGAAAGAAGAATTTCTTTCTTTATTTCAGAGGGACAGCTTCTCCTTGGGAATTCAACATCCCCTTCTTCGGAGTTTCCAACTTGCGCCTACCCTATGGAATTCTAACCTATCAGTCCCCACAGGAGTGAGCCAATTCCTATAAGAAACCTCTTAATTATACATTATATAGATATATATCTCCTGTCTGTTCCTCTGGAGAACCCTAATATGCCATCCTAGCCTCTCCAGCCCCAGCCTATCCAGCTAAGACCAGAAGAACCATCCAGTCAACCTACAGAATTACAAGAAATAAAAAATGTTGTGTTAAGGCTTTGTTACACAGGAAAAACAAACTAATACAGGCCACCTTGGAAGGCAGTGAGTTCCTCATCACTGGAGATATCCAAGCAGAAGCTAATGACCACCAATTAGGGATTGTATTGATTAGGACTCTTTTATTTGCAAGTGACAGAAGCCTGAATTGAACTAGTTTAAGCACACCAAAAGAAATTTATTGGCACAAATAACTGAAAAGTCCATATGGGTTTGTTCAGGCTGAAACCAGGTCAACAAAAATCTCTCCGTTCCGCTTCCTTCAGTATTGGCTTCATTCTTAGGTGGTGGCAAAGATGACTACCAAAAACTCCAGTCTTATACTTATCAGCATGGCAACTCCAGAACAAAGAGAACTTCTTCCTCATTGTTCCAGTAAATACACCAGGGCTGACCTCCATTGGCCCGACTTGGATACATTGCTGAACCAATCACTGAGCCCAGGAGGGTGCAGTACTCTGGTCAGGTTTCAATTGCCCCACTTGGAATGAGAATGGGGTAAGAGTAGTTTCCTAAAGGAAAAGAGAGAGGAATGGATTCAGGGAAGGCAGAAACAGCAGATGGTCACTCCAGGAATGCTCTGAGCTTCTCTTGCCTGGCCCCTGTGTATCGTATCCTGACAGTCTTTCAGAGCCTTCTTTCTATCTGAATTTCTTTCTGAGAGAAGGAAAAGAGGAAAAAGCTTTTGCCCTTTATTTTCATCCTAAGAACCCACACCAGCTCTGGCTGCCTCTTAACTTCAACTACACAGTATCAAATAAAAGATAATTTTGACCCCAGGCTTAGAAAAGGGTAGACTGATTGCCCTGGACTCTGAGAACTGCTTCTTTTAGAATGGGTCACATTTTTGTTATTGGTTATACAGGTTCAGGCCTTGATATTAAATCACCCAAATTGTCTTTATGGTCACTGTGGTTATTTTCCTTGTCTCCCTGACTTGGCCGGGGTCACTCTTTCCATTGGGAAAATTGATTCTTTATTTCCTTCCTTACACTAGAGCTCATGTTGCTGACACTTTATGTTGTAAAGAATGGCTGATCTGGTCACTTTACAGTAAATGGAACAGCCCCTTCCATCTAAAAAGGAATCTCACACACATTATTGGGTTTGGTTCTCACAAAAACCAGGGTGAAGGAGGGCAAATAGTGTTACACTCATTTTCTATAGATATGGAAATATAGACTCAGTCAGAGATGTTAAGTACTAGATAATGGTCATCTAGTTATGTTGACTTGGGTAGCAGGAAAATACTGGCAGGGAATCAGCATGCCTTTATTCAAGGCTTTATTTAACAAGCTCAAGCTTTATTGCTGCAAAGCTAATCAGGGTCACTTCCCCAGCTCCGCTTTATATTTCAGCAGAATATGAGCTACAGCAGCTCAGAAGGACCAAAACACAAACACTGAGCAACAGTGTCACAGACAACCACGATAGATCCCAGCGTGGCATGTCAGCACTTGTGCTCACCTACAAGTCCAAGAGATGTGGCCCCAGCCCGGCTCCCTGGAGAGAAGTTCTTGGTTCAGGGCAAGCGCCTAGGAGCCCACACCTACGGTTTGACCCTGCTGTGGAGCTCCTCCACCTCTAGCCAGCTTCTTTTCTCTTCTGTGGGGCTGGTAGCTGGGGCCACGGATGGGCTGGGGCTTTGGTCACAGAGAGGGAGAGGGTATGTCGGGTTGGGCCTGGAGTGCTGGGGAAATCTCCCCACTGTCAGGCCTCAATTCAAGTCCTGAAAGGAAACCACAGCCTGAAATACTGGGCGTTTCCCTTCCAAAGACTCTCCACTCCCCACCCACCTCCTTGCCTTTCCTCTCTGTTCCTGTCCCTGGACAGACAGAAAGCTGACAGCTCGCCTTGGTTTTCTCTACTTGTTAATGAGGGAAAAAAGACAGCCAAGGTGGCCAGAGGAGACAATATCCTCACTAACTCCACAGTAGTGGGAAGAAAAAGCTCTGAGAAACAGGAGACACCTCCCCCCATTCCTTGCTCTGCCCCTAGGAACTGCCAATCGATCCTTTCTCGTCCAGACACTCTGCCTGTGTCCTGAGCGAACACCACAGGGTAGCAGGGTAAATAGCGCCCCACAAAAGTGGGCCCTGACCCCTGCCCTTCCAGCCCTGTGGATCACTGTGGGAGCACGCGCTGGCCAGAAGGGAAGTGACCTAGTCCCAGAGCACTCTGGGAAACCCACCCTGCTTTGGCCCTAGACCCCACACCGGGATGTCAATAGGTCATGGTGCCTTCCCAGCACTGTTGTCTGAGGTAAACAGAACAGGACTTATTAAATCCTGAAAGACCTAGAAGAGAAGAGGCCCACTCAGCTCCTTTTGCCTGGGCTTTGGACAAAGACTGGATGGATAGGCTATGTGCTACTAGGAGCCTTCTATTCTGGAAGGCCCTGCCCGGCAGCAAAGAGAAAAGAGATGCTAGAATCTCATCTATTTGATAGGATTTGTTTTTTCCCTATAGGAGAAAAACGCAATCATACCTTCTCCCATTGGAATACCTGCAATTATGTACACACACATACACTCACACACACACACCACATACACAAGTGGAAAAAGAATGCCAGGGCTAATCAAATGACATCACTCTGGGAACTCCAGGCATCCCAGTACCAATCTTTTTGAAAAGCCCCACATGGGAAGCCTCAAATTCAATTTGTCTTGTCTAGGGGAAAAATGAGTTTTAAATATGTTGAATCAAAAATGATATCTTATGTACCAGACATTAGCAATCCAGAACAAATGCCTTGGGAGAAAAATTACCCTGAAAACATTAAGTACTCAGGTTGCCAAAGAATTGGGAATTTATGCTGCAATCCAAGCTTGAAACATCCATGCTAGACACCCACATGTCCCAGACTGGGCCCCAGAGGACTGGGAACCTCAGAAAGCCCTCTGGTTCCTGAGGGTCTAGCCGTATCAGCTTCCCTCGGGGATACCTCTTGCCCACCTCCCCAGGGACCTGCAGCTTCAACTTCTTCCTGCTGGGCTGGGCTGCCATGGCCTGAAGAACTATAACTTGGGTCTGTCCTCTGGAGCCAGCCTGACCAAAGCAAGGGTCTGGGGGCATTTGGAGTGAGGGGAGAAGAGGCCTGGTTTCCACTGGGTTTCCGAGAGTGACAGACACTGACACTGTTAGCAAGACAGTTTACAAACCATGGAGGGCACTGGATGTTCTCTTCTGAGACAAGCTGGTGGTGTAGAAAACTCCTAGGATTGGAAATTCGGTTCTAATCCCTATGTGACAGTAGCTGGCCAGTGCCAAGGGTCTTGGGCAAGTTCCTTCCACTCTTTAGCCCCTAGTTGTTCTATGACTAACATATTTTTCTTTCTCTTTGTTCTTTCTTTCTTCCAGTAGTCTGTAAAGCATGGCGAAGAAGAGCATAATCATTCAAATCATCCAGCTTGGGTTTGAATCCCAGCTCTGCCACATTCCTTGCGACCTGAATAAGTAACTTAACTTTTCTGTGTTTCCATCTCCTCATCTGTAAAATAATGACAATAGTACCTATCTCATGGCTTCATGAAACGATAGGATGAATTAATATGTGCAAAAGACTTTGAAGAGCTCCAAGTATGTAGCTGGTATTTATTGAGCAACTACTATATGCCATGCTCTGTACTAGCCATCAGGGATACAGAAATGAGCCAGAGAGTCATGGTCCCTGTCCTTTTAGTTGCCATCAACTCCTAGCAAACAAAGCATTCATTGTCCAGGAGGCCCCTCTTTGCCCGTGTTTGTGTCCCTAAGTATGGACATTCTGCCTCTGGTGTGGGGTCGGGCCAGAAGTGACTCCCACTTCATATCTCCAAAGCACATGGCCCCTACCTGACGTTTTGACTTCTAAACTTCCCTGCCTCTTTACTGCTTTTCCCTCTCCTGATTCCACTTGAAGTTTAACATCTGAGAAACTAGAAATAAATAAAATCTTTAGCAGAAGAGGCTTTCCTCCTCCTCCCTTGCCCCTTTCTCTCTCCAATTTGCTCCCCAGTCTCCACTTGTTCATATTGCATCACTCCATCTCACAGCCTTCCTCCAGTTTGGGGAGCTCTGAGATCCCTCAGTGCCTCCCTGCTCTCCTAAGAACACACACTGGCCTCGCTCTTCCTAGAACCCAATGCAGCCATAATCTCCTTGGTTAGTGAGGACATTTGCTGCAGGAACATTCAACTGTGTTTTCCCAGGGGATGGGGGTGGGAGCCAGAGAAATTGCTCATCTCCTGCACAGTCAGCAGGGAAGGTAATAGGGATTTATCTGGACACTGCCAAATGCAGATAAATCCCTAGCCCAGGAGGGAAGGCAAGCAGCTGCTGTCTCGGGGGCAAGCTGCAGTCTGCAGGAAGGTCCTGGAAAAGGAAAGAGGGCCTGGCCCGGAACAGGCAGCCCCAAGGGCTTCTGTCCACTCGCCTGGAGGTCTGGGGCTGCCCGGCCCAGCCTGGCCAGGAAAGCTTGGTGATGGATGTCTTCAATAGACATGTTGGATTGCTGGCAAGGCAAGTGTTTACATCCAAGTGCTCACTGGCTGTTTAAGGACTTCCCAAATCCCTTGCTGGAGCCTGGATTATGATAAACACTTCTAGAGGAATCCTGTGGCCTCCCTTGGATTGCCAGGAGGTAGGGGTATTGGTGGGGGTATTCTGGCAGATTCCAGGCAGGCAGATTAAATTATGGCATGTGAGAAGCTGGGGCGAAGACAGTTGTTTGCAAGCATTTATTGAGCAGCTACCATGGGTCAAGCCCTGTGCCAGGCTCCAGAGAAACAAAAACAAATAGGAGCAAATCAAGGAGCTCATAGCCTGGCAACAGAGGCACAGAGGAAAAAGCAGGTTCCCTGAGCTGTGGGAAACACATGATGGGGTTCTTTGCTGTCCTGGAGCCCCTGCCGCCAGCCCCCTCCCACCCACCCACCTACCTACCTACCCCAAGTCTTCTCTGCAGGTGTCATAATCCTTTTATGGTATTAGTGATGAATAAAGGGTTACCTGCAGCATGATTTCTTCAAAGAAGAAATTCTTGAAGCCCTCAAACCTTCCAAAGGTAAAAGGGTGAGGCTATAAGGGCAAAGTTTTAGGGATCCTCACAGATCGGGGGGGGGGGTGTAATGTCCCATTAATCACATGTTATTCTGAGGTAGGACATCTGGGACCTGGTCCATGCCCTGTCACATTAAAGCTGGGTGAGCGTGGGCAAGTCACCAAAGCTCTCCAGGCTCCTTCTCTGGGTTTCCGTGCAGTTTAGCTGAGATGATATGTGTGACAGGAAAGGAGAAAGCACAGACCCTGGGCGTGGAGCTGTCACTCCGCTGCCTGAACTTTATATGAATCACTGTTTCCATTCATTTAGATGTAAATAGTCGTTGAATTAATAAAATATTTAATGAGGGGAAACAGAAAAGGAGGAGCCCTTGGTCTAAAACGTGTGTATATTGGGGGGCAGGGATGGGGGGGAGATTGACTTTGTGACTGCCACATTTCCTGGCCCTGTGCCTGAAAGGACGGAACCAGACCGCCGCGGGACCTGGGCAAAGGGAGGCCGACGGTGCTTTCCAGCTGATTGAACCCCGATTTGTGCCCTGGTAGCAGCCCAATAAACGCCGGCCCACCCTCCTCTCCCCAAACACCATGACGATGTGCCCTGGCCACGATGACACTCGCCTTTGAGCCCTTTCCTCGGTTTCCAAAGGCCCGGCGGCTCTTGGCCCTAGAGGCCCAGCCTGGTCCTCCGGGCCCCGCGCCCCGCGAACGCGAATCCTACCCCACCCACCGCCCTAGGCTGCCCCTTTCCGCCCAGCCCCGTAACCGCTGCCACCGCGCACCGAAGGCTGTAGGTTCTGGCTCCGCCTCTAGACTGCCAAGCCCAGCGGGGAGAGGTGGGCAGAAAGCGAGGTCCCGGGATCAGGGAGCCTGACGCCGCCTTAGGTCAGGGCTTTCCTGGCGGGACCCCCGAAAGAGGTGTGCCGCAATGCTGGAGACTTAATTAGGACCCCCACTGGGATGGATGCCAGACACCGAGATTCCAATCCTGACGTTTGCTTTGCTTGCTGCGTGGCTCTGAGCAATCGTGTTCACTGCTCTGGGTGTCCGTTTCCTCATCTGAAAAATCAGCATGCTGGAGTACATTTCTTAGGTCTGTTTTAGATCTTATGTTCAATGATTCCATAAATAAATGTATTAACCGGGAAGACACCCAGTAAATGTGAGCAGCCACAATAATTGACTGCTGACCCAACATGCCAAAATAACAATCTTGAAAAAAAAGTTTCAGTTCACGTGCCAACTCAGATGTATTGGAGAGGCTATTGGGAGCAATATTGAGAGAGAGCCTGAAGCCATTTCTGGGTTCAGCAGGAGACAGGAAGTTACAGGGTTAAAGAGGGCTTTAGAGGCAGTCTGACATCTGGTGCAACTGGGCACTTGACACAGGCCTGCTGTGTGATCTTGGGCAAGTTACTCAATCTCTCTCGGCCCCGGGGGCCATAACGGTGCCGGCCTCTCAGGCTTGGTGGTGAGAAGGGAATGAGATGATTCACGTAAAATCCTCAGCACGGGCCTGGCGCTTGATCAACGCTGCACATGAGCCAGGGCTGCCTCGGGTGGGCGGAGTGGTGGGGGCGCGTGGTGGCACAGGGGGCTTCCCCTCAGCGTTCTCTTATTTCTCGGGGCAGCTCGGCCGGTCTCTCTCAAAAAAGGGGATTGGGGATCTCACAAGGATGGAATCGAGTTGGTCCAAGGGCCCCTGATAAGGAGCCATTCCACCCCCAAATCATCCTTTTTTTTTCCAGGAGGGGGTTTATGTGACAGCAAATGCCTTTGCAAGCCCCGCCCCTTACTCTTCACGGAGTCCACCCTGTACCCCTTTCTCGAGCTGAAGAGCGGGAACCGGGGGTCGCAGTCGCCCCTGCTCTGGCCCCGCCCCAGTGGGCTCGGGCCTCTCACCGGGTACCTGTCCTCCGCCGGGATTCCCGCCCCACGGCCTCCCGCGGGCACGGTTCTGCTGGGTTCACTGCGTGCCGCTGAGTTTGGGGAAAGAATTCCAACCGCTCAGCAAATTTCCCTTTATTGTTGTGGGTTTTGTCTGTTGGCTCTTTTCCCCCTTTCTCTTTTTCCTTCTTCCAGAGTCAGCAAGGCCGGGCCCAGCGAAGCAGATAGCGCGAAGGGGGAGAGGACGCTCCCGGGGCGTCCCTGAGCCCCGCTGCCTCGGCGGCCCTCGTCCATCAGTAAGCTGCAAGCGCTTCTGGGCCTCTTTGCTGCCGAGGCAACTGTATATCCTCCCCTCGAGGACCTGGTCCAAGGGCCCTGGCGCGGGAGGGCTGGGGGCTGGACCTGCGCGGGCGCTCGGCCTGCCTGCGGCTCCCTGCCCTGCAACGGCTTCTCCTTTCTGTCCAGCCTGGATGACCTCGAACCCTTGTCTAAATGCTTTACATTTAACTCATTTAATTCTCACTACAGCTCTGAAAGTAGGTCCTATTAGTATCCCACATTGTCGTTGTCAGCAAGGAAACCAAGGAATGATAATAAAATAACAGTATAGCAAACCATCTACACAGTAATTTGGAAGGTCCCATCCCACAAAAATATTACCCTACATTCAGGTCTAACAGTCTGCCACGCAGGATTCTTTCATTTGAATTAATTGCTGTCCCCAGTCAGGCTTGAGCAGAGCAGTCTAACGGTCTGGACTTCATGTGAGTACAAGTTTATCCCGTGCAATACTTGGGATATAGTTATACTTTAAAAAATGATCCTTTTAACTTGGAATAGGAAGTGAGATATGGTAGGTTAGTATAGGTTAGAGTGAAATAGTGACACATCCCAAAGTAATTTGGGCAGAGAATAAAAAATATATTTACCCCCGCCCCCGCCCCCAGCCCCTCGGGGCTGGGGGAAGGTGCAGAAGTGTTGGACTTCCTCACCTGGACTGGTGTTGATGTTGTCACAAACATTGGGACTGGCAGTTTGATGTGCCGGGCCCTCAATGGTGGGACTTGCCCTTATGAAGCTCATTACTGCAAAGGAGAGGCTAAACTTGCATATAATTGTGCCTAAGAGTCTCCCCCTGAGTACCTCTTTGTTGCTCAGTGTGGCCCTCTCTCTCTCTAACTGAGCCACCTCGGTAGTGAACTCACTCCCCTCCCCTCTATGTGGGATCCGACTCCCAGGGGTGTAAATCTCCTGGCAACGCAGGATATGACTTCCGGGGAGGAATCTGGAGCCAGCATCGTGGGATTGAGAATATCTTCTTGACCAAAAGGGGGACACAAAATGAGACGAAATAGTTTCAGTGGCTGAGAGATTTCAAATAGAGTCAGGAGGTCACTCTGGTGGACATTCTTATGCACTATATAGATAACACCTCTTAGGTTTTAATGTATTGGAATCGCTAGAAGTAAATACCTGAAACTACCAAACTCCAACCCAGTAGTCTGGACTCCTGAAGATGATTATATAATAATGTGGATTACAAGGGGTGACAGTGTGATTGTGAAAACCTTGTGGATCACACTCCCTTTATCTAGTGTATGGATGGATGAGTAGAAAAATGGGGTTAAAAACTAAATGACAAATAGGGTGGGATGTGGGGGATGGTTTGGGTGTTCTTTTTTTACTTTTATTTTTTATTCTTATTCTGATTCTTTCTGATGTAAGGAAAATGTTCAGAAATAGATTGTGGTGATGAATGCATAACTATATAATTTTACTGTGAACAGTTGATTGTATACCATGGATGACTGTATGGTATATGAATATATTTCAATAAAACTGAATTTAAAAAAAATGATCCTTTTATCTGAAATACAAATTTAAATGGGTGTCTTGTATATTTATTCTCTAAATCTGGCAATCCTTGCCCTCTGCTAGGGATTTCATCCTGCAGGGAATGGGACGCTTTTGGAGAATGAACCCAGACTATTTGGAATCTCAGTTTCCTCATCTGCAAAATGGGTAAATCATACCCAGCTCACACCATTATGTGAGAGTTAGATGAGAGAATGTTTATGACATTCTTATGCCTCAAGAATGAATGATGAACAAAACCCGCAGCTCTTCAAACTCCCTGCTCCCTGACCCCTCCCCCCTCCATCCACCTGAGGGACTGCTTGGGCGGCACTTACACCTTTGTCAGAAATATTCCCCAGTGATCATTTGCTAGAGCTTTGGACAACAATACCTGTGGTCTGAATGGGTCACAGAACTGAACCTTCTGGAAACAAGGCCCCCAGATTTATTTTCTGACCCATTGCTGACTCGGAGGGCAGATGCCCCAGAAATGCAGAGGAGCCATTGGAGCTGACAACATCCGCAAGCCTTCCTGAAGTGGTAGCAGCCTTCTGAGCAGAGGCCTGCCCTGGCCCTGGGCTAAGGTCGGGCAGGCCATGAACTCAGGGAGCCTTAACCCAGCTTCTAGGACTCTGTCTTCTCCTTGGGCCCCAGCACAGCTCTGTCCTGGTGTGCAGCTCTCTTCTGGGGCACAGCTATGAGGCCCCAGTGGTGCCAGAATGGAAGGAAAGGACAGATACTGTACAATATGCCTGGCCCCAGGTAGAACCTCGTCCTGGCACTGCAGAAGCATAGGTGGAATCAGAGTACTCTTAGCTGAAAATCCCAAAGCTAAGGCCTATCTTCATTAATCCATTTACCAGGCACATTCTGGGCTCTTGCTTCTCCCCCAGCAGTGAGGAAGGACAGACACAGTCTTCAAGTGTTCAGAGACTGGTCCCCTCAAACCTTGCCTCTCCTGAACCCACTCCACAAACACCCCACCATGACTCTGGGTGGTAGTTTTCCCTGTACACTGTCCCAGATTCTCTCAGATACAGGGTCTTTTCCAAAGCCCTTCCCTACACAACCCTAATTCCATCCTGAGACACAGAAGAGAAAGACAGGGAACAAATAAGAGGCTGCACAGTCATGCTTTGAGGAGACCATGCTGAGCTACCAATGGACTCTGCCAAAAAGCCAATAGATTTTGATTTACTGTTTCCATGTAGCACATGTTTATTGAGGGCCTTTTATGTGCCAGGCTTAGGTGAGGCTCTAAGGATACGGCAGTGAGCAGGACAATAGGTTTTTTGCCCTGATGGAGTTTATAGTTGAGCAGGAAAACTCAATCAGATAAGTAATGACAATATAAGATGACAGGAGGTATGTTGGGGAAGTGAGGCTGCTGTGGTATAAAGCAGGGGACCCAGTCAAGTCTAGAGGTCAGGGGTCTATGTCAGAAAAGGGCTCCCCAAAAAAGGGGTGAGTAAGCTGAGACTCAAGGAATGAGCAGGAGTTCTCCAGATTGAGGGCTGCCGGAGTAAGTGGGGGGCATGGAATACTGTTTTTGAAGTTCCCAAGGGAAGAGAGAGACCCTGGAACCTTGGAAACATGTTGAATGAAAGAAGCCAGTCACAGAAGACCATATAGGGCATGATTCCATTTATATGAAATGTCCAGAATTGGCAAATCCATAGAGACAGAAAGTAGATTAGCAATTGCCAAGGGTGGGTGTGGGGAACGGGGAGTGACTGCTAACAGGTATGTGGTTTCTTTTTGGGGGTGAAGAGAATGTTCTGCAATTGGATAGTGGCTGCTGGTTACCTTGTGAATATATTAAAAACCACTGAAGGGTACACTTTAAAATGATGACTTTTATGGTATGTGAATTATATCTCAATTTTAAAAAGAGAGAGATGCTGAGGCCCACTGAGCAAGTGAATGAAACCCAGCTCACAGGGGACTAGAGGGAGTGTTGGGCCAGGCCAGATTACACAGGACTTGGTCCTGAGGGCAGCAGAAACCAGTGGAAGGTTTTAAGCAAGGGAGCAAGGTCAGATTTGCCTTTTGGGACAATCCCTCTGGCTGCAGTGTGGAGGGTACACTGAATGGGGAAAAAAAGCCCAATTAGGAGGTGGCTGCCACTATCCAGATGAGGGATCATGGACCTGAACCAGTGGCACTGGGAGGCAGAAAAACAGGATTCAAGGGCAAGACAGAAGACAGAATCAACTGAGCTTGGAGATGGCTGGATGTGGGGAGGGGTGAGAATGGAGAGGAGTCAGTGTGCTTGGGGCTCCGGCCAGGGCAGGTAGGACTGGAGACCATTTATGGGGTGGAGAATTCTGGGAAGAAGCAGGAAAGAGGAGGTGAGATCCACTTAGGTTGTGTTTGAGGCGGTTGGCTCCAGGGATGGTGCTCAGGAGATGAGCTGGGCAGGACAGAGGGGCCATCCAGGAGGCAGCAGCATGTAAAGTCACTGAGGCCTGGGGGTGCACGGGCTGCCCAGGGACAGTGTGGTAGAGAGGAGAGGGCGCAGGCAGAGCCCTGGGAACCCCGGCGTGTGAGAGAGGAGAAGGGAAGCGGAGTCCTGGAGAAATCTAAGTAGCAGCAACCAAGTTAAGAAGCAGAAACCGAAGCCAACCAGAAGAGGGTGGCATGTGGGAGCCCAAGGACGGAAACAGTCTTGAGAACAATGGTGTGGACACTGCTGGGAGGTCAAACAGGTAGAGACAGATGTATCCCCTGGCTTCAGAGAACGGCTGCTCACTGATGACTCCAAGAACGGGTCCAGCACTGCAGCTGGGCTGAGTGGAGGCTGGAGCAGATTGAGGAGGGTGAACAGAGGCAGAAACTGGATTCGCAGAACAAGTTTGTGAAGGGGAGAAGTGAAAGGGGTGATGGCTCGAGGCGGGGATGGCCTGAGGGTGGGAGGGAAGGAGATACATTTGAATTCTGAGAGCCTGGAGAGCCATGGGATAAAAGCTGAGCTGAGTTTTCTAAGGAGGCGAGTGGAGCCAGCATTTAGAGCACCTGGTACTCTGCCTTAGAAGGATGGGTGTCTTCCTGGGGTGTGTGGTGTGTGGGTTTGCAGACCTGGAGATGAGGGAAGGGAGTTTCCCTGAGGCTTCTATCTTGTCTTTATGCAGGGGGAGGTAAAAAACTGATGCTGTACAAATGGAGTTGAGAGGTCACTCTGGTGGACATTCTTATGCACTAAATAGATAACACTTTTTAGGTTTTAATATATTGGAATAGCTAGAAGTAAATACCTGAAACTATCAAACTCCAACCCAGTAGCCTTGACTCTTGAAGATGAGTGTGTAACAATGTAGCTTACAAGGGGTAACAGTGTGATTACAAAAACCTTGTAGATCACACTCCCTTTACCAGTGTACAGATGGATGAGTAGAAAAATGGGGACAAAAAACTAAATGAAAAATAGGGTGGGGGGGGATGGTTTGGGTGTTCTTTTTTACTTTTATTTTTTATTCTTATTCTGATTCTTTCTGGTGTAAGGAAAGTGTCCAGAAATAGATTGTGGTGATGAATGCATAACTATATGATGGTACTATAACAGTTAATTGTACACCTAGATGATTGTATGGTATATGAACATATCTCAATAAAACTGAATTTAATATTAAAAAAAAAACTGATGCTGTAGGAAAACTGGGGGGTTGGGGTGGGGGGTTGGCCCAGCCTATGCAGAACCATCTCAGAAAGCCACTTTTTAAATGTCCGAGAATTTTGCTAGTCAGTTATTAAACAAAGCTATTATTAAAAATTAAATTAGAACAGACCCACATAAATATACCTAACTGGTTATTGGTTAAGGCTCAAAAACATTCAATAGAGGAATGATTTCAGTGAAGAGGTTACACAGATGACAAACACATGAAAAGATGTTCAAGACCCTTAGTCATTAGAGACATGCAAATTAAAACCACAATGAGCTATCCCTGCACACCTACCAGAATGGCTAAAATTAAAACCAGTGATAGGACTGGATGCTGCTGAGGATGTGGAGAAACTGGATCACTCATGCATTGCTGTTGGGAATGCAAAATGGCACAGCCACTCTGGAAAAGAGCCTGGCAGTTTCTTCAAAATTAAACCCACACTTACCATATGAACCAGCAATTGGCTGTTTATCCCAATGCAATGAAAAGTTCACTTAAAAACCTGTACACAAATGTTCATAGCAGCTTTATTCATAATAGCCCCAAATTGGAAACAATTCAGTGTCCTTCAACGATACCCTGTAATACATCCACATGATGGAATACCACTCAGCAATAAACTGGAACAAACTATTGATAGAGGCAACAACTTGGGTGAATTTCCAGGGCATTATGCTGAATGAATGAGTGAAAAGACCAATCACAAAAGGTTACATACTGTAAGAGTCAAGTTATATAACACTCTTGAAATGACAATATTATAGAGATAGAGACAGACTAGTGGTTGCCGGGGTGAGGGAAGGGAGCAGGAGGGAGGTGCTTGTGGCTATGAAAGGGGAGTATGGGCAATCCTTGTGATGGGAGAATAGTTTGGTATCTTGACTATGGTGGTGGAGACATGAATCCACAGATGTGATAAAATTGCATGGAACTAAATATACACACACACACACAGACACACACAAGTAAGTACCAGTAAAACTGGGGAATCTGAATAAGATTGGTGGATTGTGTCAACATTAATTTCCTGGTTGTGAAATTGGGTGAAGGGTAGAGTGGATCTCTCTGTATTATTTCTTACAGCTGCCTGTGAATCTACAAGTACCCACAAATAGAATGTTTTTAAAAATTAAATTATAAAATCTTAAAATTAAATAAATTATATTTTAAAAGATAATATATACTAAAAATTCATCACTTCCTAATTATTTTACTACACTGCTATCTATGCTCTTGAGGTTATTTATGTCTATTGTACCTATATGGGGGCTAACATGATATCACATTGATAGTTGGTCTGACACTACAAGAGCTTTCCTAACCCCTTTCAGAGCCAGTTGTTAAACATTTGCCAGCATGTCACTAGGCTGGCCCGCTTGTCAGAGTCTAAGGAGTGGAGTAGTCTTTGAGGACAGAAGCAAGAGCTGACTAGAGAAATGGAAGTTGTAGGATTGCTGGGCACTGTCATGGGCCCAGTTGGGGGTGGAGACCATGTCTTCATGGGAACCCAGCTTGCCCAGCATTATCACAGGCCCTTGCCTACATGTGCCCAGGATTGGGATTTTGTCAGGTGCCTGCAAGGGAAGAGAGGAAGGAAGGGAGGGAGGGAGGGAAACTGAAGAGATAATGATGAGTAAATGCAATATATGATCCTGGATTGGCTCTAAGAATGGAGGATAAAAGGCTCAAAAGAACATTATTGAAACATAAGAAAAAAATGAAATACAGACTGTAAGCTTCATATCAATGTTAAATTTCTTGAACTTGATAACTGCACTTAAGGTGATTACACAAGTGAATATCCTTGTTCTTAGGAATGTACATGGAAGTATTATGTGTTCAAGGAGAATGATATGTATAACCCCTTCAAACCAGATTTTCAGTTTAAGATAGGAGAGGGAAGGAGGTGTTAACACAATTAACTCTCTGACAGTGGGATTTCAGCTCTCAGAGGAGGTTTTCTTACTGGTGGAGAAGAGCTTTCCCTTTACTCCTCAGATTACCCCACGGGCAGCACTGACTCCCCCAGGCAGTGTGGCTGGACCTTCTATTCCTTGCTGTCAGCTAATTAAGCAGCCAGTAAGTACCAGACACCATGCTGAGCTCCTTCCCAGTAGCTGCCTCCTTTCGGCCTTTGAGGAGGGACTATTGTTGTGTCCAGTGTATAAATCAGGTCCTGGGAGCCTGAGCCCATCACCCCACACCTGCTCACCACGAACCCTGAGACTGGTTAAGTGCTGAATCAAGAAAACACAGTTTCAAAAGCCACAGAAGCTCCTGGTGCCCTTGCTGGCCCTTTCTCAGCCCCCTCACAACACAGGGTGGAGCCAGCTTGGGGTCCCATTGTGGGTCCCTGGCCCTGTTCCAGAGGGAGCAGAGTGGCCCCTGTGTGCTCACTGGGGTACAGGTATATCAGTGCCAATCTATCAGGTAGAAGCTGGGAACAAGTCTCAGGCTCACCCTCCCAAAGTTTGTCCTGAGGGCAGAGA
>PVKY010006452.1:0-15967 GCA_004027775.1 Bradypus variegatus
GCTTCAGCACTTCATGGCTGTTGTCTGTGGGAAACAGTCCCGTTGGGCCCCTTCCTACTGACGGCACCATGTCTGCCCGGAGTGTGTAGAAAGTTCCTTTGTTAGTGATGTTGGCATGCTTGGACCACTGCTGTGGCCAAACAGGATGTGGTTCTGGGCTACTCCCAAATTCCAGCCATTGATTGTTCTTGATTTCAGCTTTACCTCTGGAGGTGCTCCCAGGTCCCGGTGGGGAGCCCTGGCCGAAGGAGGGGGGCAGAGCGCGGCAGCACCGTCACCTGCGTTTCTGGTCAGAGGGAAGGGGGTAGGCAGGGAGTGGGGCAGACCCAGAGTAGTGGCCCAGCCCGGGGGAAGCAGGTTCCCAGGCGGAGGAGGAGGCCTTCGCGGGAGGCTTCAGTTCTCTTCGGCTGGGCAGGAAAAGGGGACTTCCAGGTGGTGAGCCGGCAACCTGGGTGGAGCTGGTCCTGGGCCCTGCAGGGCAAGGCGAACAGGAGGTGGGGGGCCACAAGGAGGGTGCCCCAGTACCCCGTGGGGTGCCAGGGGCCAAGCCGTGTGATCCCAAAATGTTGAGTAGAGGCGAATCATCCTGGAAAATTTGGGGATGAGTAAAGAATCTCAGTGAACACCTCCACCGTGGTTGGTTATGTTCGACTGAAATTTCTCTCTTGCTTGTCTTTTGTCTCACGCTGGCTTTGAAGCAGGCTGCTGGTTTGAGAGGCCCACCCAGCAAGGGGCTGTGGGTGGCCTGTGGCCAAGCGCTGGCTGGGAACCAAGGCCCCCTCTGCCTGGCAGCCCCTGAGGAACCAGTTCCTGACAGCAGCCGCGGGAGCCTGGAGCCGGTTCTCCCCCAGCTGAGCTGAGCCCCGGGCTGAGACACACCCAGACCCCCGCTGCAGACCCGAGATCATAAATGTGTGCTTTCTGTGGTTATTTGTTACGCAGCCTTAGATATCTAATGCCGTCTTCTGAGAGTTGCCCTTTGTTTTTCCTTTTGCTAAATGTGATGTTCTTGAGGTTGATCTGTGTTAAGTAGAGTTGTAGTTCATCCGTTTTCACTACCATACGGTTTTCCACTGGATGTTTATTTATTGAATATTCCACCCTTGAAGGACAAGGGGTTGTTTCCAGCGTTTTGCTATTACACACAGCTCAGGCTCTGTGACCCTCCTCGCGTGCACCCTCCGGCCAAGAGTGCAAATTGCCACCTGGGGGGTGTGCCTGGGAATGGGGCAGTGGATGCCCCGCTTCACGTCCTGCAGACTGGTCAAGTTCGTTCTGGTTGCTCCACGTTCCCACTGTCCCTTGAGAGCGTCTGACCCTTAATTGGGGGTGGGGTGGGGGACACTGCTGGATGGCACATGGTAACTAATTTGCTTTTAATTTGTGTTTTCCTGATTCTTCACCGTACGTTAATGTGTATCGGTGATCCTGGTTTTGTCTTAGGTGAAGAACCTTTTCATGGTTTTGCCCATTTTCTTAGTGGATTGTGGGGAGTTCTTTGAATATTCTGGAAAATAAGCCTTTCTTAGTTAGGAGCATTGCAGATCTTACCTCCCAGTTTGTCACTTGCTCACACGAGCTTTGAAAATCAAGCCGGGCACCCTCTGAACCCTGCCCTCTCCGGGGAGCGAGTTGCAGGGTTCTGTTTTCAAGGAGCTCCCGGTTCTGGCTTATGATTCCTGATCTTCAGGCTGTGGAGCTGGGCCTGTGAACTCTGGGGCACTTGTTTACAGTGATTATCTGCTCGACTCTCCGTTCCCTGTCAATGGCTCCTCTAATCTGAGAGCACTTTCCTGTTCAAATAACTCACTCTGATCTCATAGTCATTTTGGAAAAAGTCTGTGAGTCAGCGCTGGGTCTGGACCCGAGTCCATCCACGGCGGCACGATTTAAATTGGCGCTTTGCAGTGGACACCCCGTGCTGGGCTGGTTTTACTCCCTGGAAGAGACCGCTGTGCTGCAGAGGAATGTGGGCTCTGGGGCCAGTCTGGCCAGTGTGTTCCAAACGAACGCATTCCTGGAGAAAGTTAAAATTAGAAAAAGCTGCTGCATTTCCTGCCATTCAGTCCTTTGGCTTGGGTGTGTTTGCATAAGGATTCTTCTGGTAACAATCTGTAGTTGGCTTTCTGGTGGAATGTGAGGTGAAGTCATGGTTCTCCGGATGGAGGTGATCTGTTCCCATGGCAATCTTTGTTGTCAGAGCCGCTGCTTTGTTTCTGAATTCTTGCAGAATTATACTGGCATGGAAAAATATTGTTGTTGAAACAATTCCTTTTTACAGCTAGCAAAAAAAAATTCTATTTCATCTCTCTTTCTCCCTCTCTTTTTTTTTTTTCCATTGAGTCTCTTTAGTGGAAACTATCATAGAGGAGCTCTGTTTGACAGTGAGGGAGTGGGACTTGGCGGGCACGGTGAGTTTGGCTGCTGAATTTGCCGTCTTCCTCTCAGGAAATTGGACTTCTGGGGAAGCCCCTTTGACTGGCAACCCCCCCCCCCCATGAGGTTGCCTGATTTAGCCAATAAAAATGCTGGACACCCATTTATATTTGTGTACCTGGAACATACCTACACTAGGAAATTATGTGTCGTGTGTCTGAAACTCTGATGGAAGTGGGCATCCTGGTTGTGCTCCAGCCACCCTCAAGCCTTGGTGCACTTTGCAGGCCTCACCCTGGGCTGCCGCCAGCCTCCTCCTCCAGGTGAGAAAGGTATGGTCTTCCCATGGCTCGCCCCGTGGCTCCCGGGAGTGTGCCATGGCTGCGCTGGGTTTATGCACTTCCTTCTCTGGACCCCTTCCACGGGCCAGGGGCTCTGCAGGTAGCTCTCACGGTAGAGAGTGCAGTCATGTGGTCATCATTGTATGGGCGAGGAGGTTTCACAGCCTTTCCAGCTGCCCCGTGCTCATTGAGGGCCCAGGCAGGGGTTTGAGCTGGAGGCACAGGAGGAAGGTTGCTTGTCATCTTCAGGGAGTGTGAGAGAGCAGAGAGCTCACCAGCAGCTCCAGCGGCACTGGAGACACCCTGAGCTCCCCTGTGCTGGGCGGCCCTGGCCACGGGCCTTTTCATGGGAGAGGAGGAGCTGACCCAGACCTGGAGTCCCCCAGACTCCTAGAAGTGGGGTACACCTGGGGCATGGATGGAGAGGGAGTTTTTGCAGAGGCAGGATGGGGACCCCGGAGGCATCCCCTAAAGGCACTGGGGGTTGGGGGAACAGGAGGAGGGGGATGTGGTGCAGGAGAGTTTTAGGTGGGCAGCTGACCTGGCTGGAGACAGGGGAAGGGCAGTGGGTGCTCAGGAGGCTGAGCCCGTGGGATAGGGCCAGATGGGTGGGGCAGGGAAGCCTGGCTTCCAGGCCATTGGTGGGTGGCAGTTGCTGCTCACGACCTGGGGGCACCGAGTGAGGCAGTGCAGAGATGGGCTTGGTGGGGAGAGGCCATTCTGGGGACCAGCGGAGGGGGCAGGGAGGCAGTGGTCAGTTGCTCCGAGAAAGCACAGGTGCCTGGGGACTTTCTTTCCTCTTCTGGCAACAGGTGCTAGGGCATCTTACAGGTGCCCCCACAGGGCCTGGAGACCCTCAGTCCTGGGCTGTATAGTTTAGCTGGCAAGAGATACAGGAGCTGATTCCTTGGGGGGACTCTCCAGTCAGCCCCCCAAGGTGCTTCAGATTCAGCTAGTATTTGGGGACCATGAGTTTCTGCCCTTTTATTTGCATTTGCACGTGTCCGTTGTGGATTCTCTCCAGGTCATCCATTCCACAACTGTTTATTGGATGTCCATTGTGTTCCAGATGGTGCCAGGTGTGTGGATGAACAGGACAGACTTCTTGCTTTCACAGAGCGTTTATTCTGGTGGAAGAGAGAGCAAATAAGCAAATGATAAGTAAAAGAAGGTCAGGAGTGATGAGTGAAGCCAGTGCGGGGCTGCAGAGAGAAGGAGAGGCTGTCTGATGGGGTGGGGGGTTAGGCCTGTATTGATCCCCCTGTGAGTCAGCCTTTTAATCTCATGTTACCTTATATAGCAAAAGGGATTTGCAGGTGTGATTAAATTAAAGTCTGAGAGATGGGAGATTATCCTGGAATATCCAGGTGGGGTGTATCGCATGTATCCTTACAAGAGGGAGGCAGAAGAAGACAAGGCCGTGTGGTGACAAAACCAGAGCTTGGGGGGGTGTACTTTGAAGATGGAGGAAGAGGGCACAAGCCAAGGAATACAGGCAGCCACTAGAAGCTGAAATACTCTAGGAAATGAGTTCTCCTCTGGAGCCTTTGGGAGAAACTAGCTCTGCCAACATTTGACTTTAACCCTAGGGGCCTCCTTTTGGACATCTGATGTCCAGAACTCTTTAAGAGTTTTAAGCCATTATGTTTGTGGCAGTTTGTAAGTTGGAATGAGTGGTCACGTGATTGAGGTGGTGACTGGTGGTTATTTCAGAGGGTTTGTGGTGGCTGTGGAAGGTCCTGGACTTACTGCTCAGGGTAGGCTTTCCTGCTGACATGTGGGCTGGGGCCATGAGACTGAACAGGAGACAGGCCCCCTTAGATCAGAATTCTGTGAGGACCATGGGCCCTCAGCATGACGTGACACGTGACCCACAAGTGAATATATATATATTTAAATGTGAAAATGTAGGTTGGAGTACAAATACCCTTTGCTGTTCTCCAGATTTAGCTGAGTATGAATGTATCTTATTAATGGAACAAAATATTGCTTGGCTTTCTAAATTAGGAATTTCTAACAATACAAAATAGTTTACTGGATTTAAACAGAACTGACCAAGAATGTTCATTTATATCACTCAGCAATGTGTTTTTGTCTTGGCCAAAGACCCAATGGTCTAGTGCCAGTTTGACATTTACCATCTGTCCCATCCGTCCTGGTTCACTCCCTCCCCCCCAAACAACTCCAGAGACAAGGACCTGGGTGCTGATGTGGGGGGGCAGGGGGCTGCTCTCAGGAAGTCAAAGTAGGGAACCAGGAGTGTGAGTGAAGGAAGGAGGAAAAGCAAGTAAATGGTGGATTATTGAGTTCAGTTGTCTCCTGGGGCTCCATCACCAGGGGCACCCTCTTGGGGAACCATGAGAATAGGCATCAGAAGTGTCTCTCAAGAGGACAGAAGGCTGGGACACTGACCCCAGGGCCACCCAGGGACCTTACTTGCAGGCTGAGAGAGGGCTTGAGGTCATGGCATGTTGCGGTGGAGGAAGCATCAACAGATTACACTGGTTCATTTGGAGAATATCTTGACAGCACAGAGAGGGGGTATCTGATTGGACTCGCAGTCAATGATGTGATCTTGAAGTCCAGACTTTGTCATGACTCTTCCCTGTGGGTACTAAGAAAGTCAGATATTTCATCTCTATCCAGCCAGAGTTGTGACAGCTGTCAGGGTCGCCATGATGACCAGCAGCCATCAACATGGCGGGAGATGTTCAAAACACGGGAGAAGTTAAAACGTGTGTGGAGAACCAAGGGGAATGCAGAGATGAGGAGTACCTTGCCCTCGTAGAGATGTTTTGACCTCTCTTGGTGTCCTCTCAGCTGATACATGTTTGGAGACCACTCAGCCCAGACGGTACCTTCTCCATACCCTGAGATATCTTCTCTCCCTCTAGGACTTTTTTCTCCATCTTGTTCTATGCTCCAATGAACAACTTCATGTTGGGAGCCTTCCACTTTCAACCTTGTCTTGTATTTAGCTACCTACTTTCTCTTTACTTCCAAATTCTAGATTGGAAGACGCAAGATTTTTTCTCTTTCGTTTTTTTCTTTTTTTATAAATCTTGCCAGTCTGTCATACCTTTCAAGGAGTAGAAGCTGAATGAGGATTTGTGAAACGATGGAGTGATCAGTTGACATTGCTTAACCTCATGTCCTTCAAAGCCAAACACCAGTCACAAGAGTTTCAACTGTGTTTATAGTTCTGTGAACCTTTCATGCCTAATTTATGGTTGCTTGTGATGAAGGGAAGAATAAACATCTAGAGCATTCTCTGAGTAGAGAAACTAATGATACAGGCTGAGGTGGCTCTGTCGGGGAGTGGAACATGGAGGACAGAACTTACCTACCTTTCATGTCCCCTAATAACTACTTGGACGAATGCATTCTGACAGGCCCCAGTTCTCCCTTTTTTTCTGTCTGAACTGTAGCCAGGAGTTGGGGGATCATGAGGGGAAATGAGTTTACAGGTAGCTGTGCCCTTTGTCTGGCCCTCCTGGAGGGCTGGGGATGGTTGTCACTGAGCTTGATAACCAGTTATGAAAGTTTCCCAGAATGCAGAACACCCCACCAGATAGCCAGCCATGGGGTTGGCTTTTCATGTTTGTATCTAAACTTTTTTTTGGAAGATTGGCCTTTCTTTAAATGTCTCATTTAAAAGCAGGCTCTTCCCTGAAGTTGGGGAATGCTTTGCATTTCTGGATAATATATTGTGTTCCATCTCAGTGAGGAGATTGAGAAACAGAGGGTTCATTTGGAGAGATGCTTAAAAAGACAAAATGGTCCTCTTTTTCACTTTATCAGGTCTTGGGCTTCAGCAAATGTCTGTTCTAATGATTCCCTTTCTGACCCATTTTCTCTGAAGGCTTTGAGAGTGTGGCTTGTTACCTGAAGGAGGAGATCTATGATACGTGATCAGATGCGTGAATTCCGATTCATTAGATGCTCTTAAAAATAAACATACTGCCCTTTGCTCCTCCACTTCAGCCTGGGTTCTACAAACTGCAGATGTTGCCACCGTCTACCACAAGGCAGACGCTCCCCAGTGTCCCCTTTGCAAAGCCAAATAGAGAGGAGGAGGAGGGCTTTCTGCCGGCCACCAGTCAGGTGTGCAGGGGAGTTTGGATTCCTTTGAAAGGCCTGCTTGGGTGGCATTGGGGTGTGATGTTCCCACTCTGCCTCTTTCACCATTGCTAAGGTGAGAGGTTGCCGGGGTGAAGATTTGACCCTTGCTGCCCGGGTGACCCCACGACCCTGGTGGTCCTGAGTGGAGGGGGTTAGTTGTAGGGGATTCTGGAAGGAAGGAATTGGCATCTAACCATCACCCACATGTGCAGGGACTTTGGCATTTGCATCATGTCACTGATGACTCACACGTGACACTGGACACTCAACGTTGAAGGCTGAAAGGCCCAGACTTGCCAGGCGTCCCAGGGTTCAGTGGCAGAGCTGGGATTTGAATCCATTTTCAAATATGGTCTGAGTCTTCAGTGCTGACTTTTCCTAAATATTCTCAGCCTCCTCAGCCTTTGTCAGGAGGCTCTTTACTCTGTGCCCTCTTCCAGAATTCAGATATAACTGCCCTTAATCTGATTCAGGAAGGATCTTAAACTCTTTATCTGTTAAAGACTTGAGAGGTTTAGTCATTTCCATGACGGAAGTGAGAAAGAAGGAAGGAAATGTAGCACTGGAACCTCACCTGCTATCCTAGGCCCTCGCTTGTAGAAGACGTCTGTCTCCTGGCTTGTCTCCAGGTTGTTTTCTTTCTATTTGACCATTGCTCTGCTTATCGAGGTCACTGATGGGTTACAATCCCCGCATTGTCACCTCTTGATCTCTGTAAGACATCGAATCCCTGTTGAATCTCAGTTCTCTCATTGGCTAAAAGGGCCCTGATGCCTTGCCCATCTCACAGGGCAGGTGGGAGAAGCACCCAAGACACTCAATGGAAAAGTGCAATATCGTTGAACACATATCAGTGATTTTCAAAGTGTGCTCCCTCATCATCACCTGGGAACTTGTTAGAGATGCAGATTCTCAGGTGTCCCCTGCACCTACTGACTGGGACTCTGAGGAGGAGCTTAGCCATCTGTGTTTAAGTACGTTCTCCGGGTGATTCTACACGAGCTAGTGTTGGGGAACCACTGCCTTATACAAGTGTAAGAAAGCAAATATCTTTACCATTTACCATGTATCCCATTGGCATTTTGTGTTTTCACCATACAGTGGCTGCTGAGTATCTGGTATTTCATGTTTCAAAGAAGAGAAAGGCTACCCAGGTCCACTGGGTAGTAGAAAAGGGAAAGGAAGGAAAAACATGAGTTTTCCTCTCACATACTCTAGCATGATAGGGACAGCCCTGTTGTTCACTTGAGGAAACTGAGGATCAGAGAAGTTAGGTTATTTGGCAAAGGTCGTTGAGCTTGTGACGGGCAGAGGTGAAACGGAGCCCACATGTTTGACTCCAAGCTCCTACGAGTTGGCGCGGACTGTGAAGGCAAGTAAACCACTCTGGCTGAAGTTTTTCCATCACATGAAATCACAGGCCCATGAATAATTGGTTGGTAAATTGGAAAAGTTAAAGCCAGGAATAATAAAAAAAAAAAACAGAAAAATGGAAAAAACAAAATACACATGGATCTTTCAGTCTTCCTGATGACGGGCAAAGTTCTTTTCTGCTTGTAGGTTTGTTGCCAGTGATTCTTGCTTGAACCAGAAACACAGTGCATCATCTTTGATTTTCAAAAGTGGAGCAGCAGCATGAAGACACTGGTGAAGCAGTCTGAGTTCAGAATGCTAGAGTTGTATTGCTTTTTCTTAATGTCTAATGTTGCCTTGTCCAGGCTGCCTGCACCTTTTTAAGCCATTCACCTTGGCAAGTCTTTACAAAATATTCCACTTGAATTTTCATGGAAGCTACCCTTTTCTCACTCATGGCCATTAATTTAGGTAATAATCGAAAGACATGATTTTCATAACAAGAGCAATTTAACTCCAGTGAGTGGAAGCAGAAGCACAAAGGAGGGGGCAAAAAACAGCCTTCTGGTCACAGGCTGTCCCTCTGTCTCAGAGAGAGTGAGGGAGTCCTATTCAGATTTCCTACTGTCTTCACACACAAAGACCAACAAAAGCCTCCACCTCCTTCCCCGCACTGCCAAGGAGTAAGGCCAATCAGAAAAGCCCACCACAACGATGTACTAAATCACCAACTTCATAGTATGTTGGGTATGAGGTCAGGATCCCACAAATGTGTTCAGTGATTGAATGAACCTGAAAGGAAACCAGTGTGGGGGGGTCCAGTAGTTATTTGTCCCAAGCTCCCTCCTTTCCTTTTTTGCTTAGTATCCAAGGTAGGTTTAATACAAGAAAGAGGAAAGGTTACAGCTCACTTCTTCTCACATTCTCTTAGAATTTGAAATTTTATGCAATTATAGGAAAGGTAAGTGAACCAGTTCTGTATTCTGAGTTACTGAATTCAACCACATAAATCAGATGAGATTTCAGACCCTCTCACTTGGCTCCATAACCCCAGTGATGTCTGAGTGCTATCTAGTATCTGTTAATGGTGTTAATAAATTTGATTTTGATGACATTAAATACGGTGTAATGGCTCTTGCCAGTCTACCAAAAGGTGATTTTCTTAATTTTATAAATCGGTTTTCTTGGAGTGAAATATTTTTCCTCCACCAACAATGGAAGCCTGGAAAAGTCCGTGCCAGGCTGTGGAATCCCTAAGTAATCTTGTGCATCCGTTGCTGAAGGCCTGATCATGCTCACCTGTGTCAGGGATTTGGGGGTCACCTGCTGCCCTAATGGGGCCAAAAACTCTTCCCCTCTCTTGAGGGAGAACCAGCTCTGGATCAGAATTTTGAAACTGATGAAGTTTACCTTTTGGCCCCTTCCTGTCTCCTTGCTAGCCACACTGTCCCCTTGGTTTTCCTTTGCAGTTCTTAGCCTAGCTGCTATCTTGGCAAACACTTCACAGGCATGCAGCCATGTACCTGTGGGGGAATTGCCCACTTCCCTTTGGCTGGCGCCTGCAGCCTGCAGGGCCCTTTGCCACATTAAGTCGGGCTAGGACAGAGCAGGGCTCGGCACACTTTTTCCGTGAAGTGCCAGGTGGTGAATGTCTTTGGCTTTATAGGACATTGTTCAGTTTGTTAAAGCTGCCAGAATGCAAAATACCAGGAATGGATGGGCTTTTACAGTGGGGGTTTATTAGCTCACAGATTTACCCTTCTAAGGCCATAAATGTGTCCAAACCAAGGCATCAATAAGAGGATACCCTCTCTGAGGAAAGACCAATGGCTTTGGAGTTCCTCTTCACATGGAAGGCACATGGTTGGCTCTACTGAACCTTATTCCCTGGGTTCAGCTTCTGGTTTCAGTGGCCGTCTCCAAAATGTGTCTGGGCTTCTGTCTCATCTCCTCTCTTAGCTTCTCCTGGGGGCAAAATCTGGATTACATATCTTGACTTCTCTCCAGAATGTCTCTCTCAGCTTCTTTCAAGATGTCTCTGCCTTTTGCCCTCATAGAGGACACCAGTAGACGAAGACCTGCCTTGATTGGGTGGGGTCACACCTCCATGAAAATAAGCTAATTGAAAGGTCCTACCCACAATTGCATGGCAACAACCAATCAGAAGATCCCATCCACAATAGGTCTACACCTGCCACAGTGGATCAAAAGAACAGAGTCTTTCCTGGGGTACACAACAGTCTCAGACCTGCACAGCCACACTGTCTGTCATAGCTGCTCCACCCAGTTGTATCCCCAAAGCACCATGGAAAATATGGAAATGAATGGGTGTGGCTGTGTTCCAATAAAACTTTATTTGCATACCGTGAAATATGAATTTTGTATTGTTTTAATATCACAAAATATTCTTTTGATCTTTTTTCCCCCTAAGCATCTAAAAATGTAAAAACATTCTTTGTTGATGGACCATACCAAGAGAGACAGTAGGCTGGATAGAAGACTGTATTTAGTTTTACAGCTTTGGCACTTGTCAGGTAAAGGGGCGGTGATAAAGATGGCAGGGGATGGGCAACTCACTCCCACCATGCAGAGACTCCAGTCTAGACACCAGCCTGCTGGATGTAGAGATTCTTTGTCCAGTGGATCCACAGATGTCCATCTCTGTGGCTTGGAAATCCAAGAAATAGGCTATAGGAGCTTTCTGGAGTTTCCCCAAAACCACCCTAAAATTGCTTCACCTCTACCCTAAAGGACTTGGTGCTGGGCATAAAGAATGGATTGGCCCTTGGAGCCCAAAAGTGAGTTTAGAACAAAGTAGGAAGTTTTGGGTTGTGGCCTAAGGTGAGGAGTCCTTATGTCCTTCTCCGTGATACTTGGTTAGGCTGACACAGGCCGAACTGTGGGCTGTGGTGGATGAAGAATTTACAGAGCATTTTCCAATCTGTTACCCAGGCAGGATTGGGTCCTCCTTTCCCTTTTGCAGATGGAGTCCAGGGAATGGGAGGTGGAAGGGATGGAGTATCGTACTGGTGACTGCCGTGGAATGAGGATTTTGGACCAAGTTGCCATCTCTTTTCTTTCCAGTGAAGGTCGTTTCCTGGCTAGATCTGGTGGGGAAGGGTCTGTAAGCCTCTTATTCACCCTCCTGTCCACACTCCTGAGCTTTCCAGATCTCTCTGGTGGGGTAAACTCTGCAGTCATGTCACCAGCTAAGAAACTGTTGTTTGAATAGCTACTAAGAGATGCACAAATGGAACATAACTGCTGTGGGAAGGCACCCAGGGTTATGAGACCCCTGAGGACAAGGGAGTGTGACTTCTTAGCATTGCTTCCTGACAGCTCGGAGCTTCCTGGAGATTCCCTCTAAATTGGCTTATCACAACACTGATGTTTCTTGAAACAAATGACAAAAAAAATCAGATAGTTGGGCATCTTCTAGACTTGGGGGCTTTGGTCTCACACCCTGTATTCTGGTTTGCTAATGCTGCCCTTATGCAAAATACCAGAAATGGGTCGGCTTTTATAAAGGGGGTTTATTTGGTTATAATTTATAGTCTTAGGGCCATAAAGTGTCCAAGGTAAGGTGTCAACCTTCACTGAAAAAAGGCCAATGGCATCTGGAAAACCTCTGTTAGCTCAGAAGGCACATGGCTGGCATCTGCTTGCTCCCAGGTTGCATTTAAAAATGACGTTCTCCAAAATGTCAGTGTCACCTTTCAACAGCTGTCTTCAAAATGTCTCTCTAAGCTGCTCTCTTTTAAAGTGCTATAGTGATTAAATCAAGACCCACATCGAATGGACAGGGCCAAGGAAATAATCTGATCAAACATTTCACCCACAGTTGATTGAGTCACATCTCCATGGAAACTATCAAAGGATTCCAACCTAATCAACACTAAAATGTCTGCCCCCACAAGATTTAATTAAAGAACATGGCATTTGGGGGGACATAATACATCTAAACTGGCACATCCCATCATGTGGTTTTCTTGTTAGGGTATAGGAACACCAGTTGACCCCTGCAGGTGTATGGCGGCTCTCTCAGGGTTGCAGAGCTGGTCCTTGTCTGGAGAGGTAGAGCATCGAGTGGGGGAGGTGGGAAGGGGACGGCTGGTTCTGTCAACCTGTTCTTCACCACACTGGACCTCACTGGCTTCACTGTTCACAGCCAGACTCCCTCCCTTCCCTTCACACCCACGCCGAGATGACTGACGGTTCCGTGTGTTCCCCTGTACCTGCCCAAAGTCTAGTGCCCCCATCTTTGAGTCATCTTGGCAACACCTGGTCCTCCCATATTAGATATGAGCTGTGAGTTTACCAGAGCATCCCCTTGCTCAGGGAACCTGCCAGAGATTTGTGTGATGCAATAAAATTCAGCTGCAGGCACATGAACCCATAAGGGATCATCACACTGTACTACAGAACCTGTCAGAAGGTGAGCAGAATGCCCCAGGGTGCTGTCAGGACCCATCTCCAAAATGCCAAGAGAATTAGTGTTTAAACCACAGTGAATGAGCAGGCTGTAAAAGTGGTGGGCCAGTTTGAATGTATTATGTCCCCCAAACGCCATTATCTTTGATGTAATCTTGTGTGGGCAGACGTTATCAGTATTGATTAGATTTGAGTGTTTCTTTGGAAATGTGCCCCACCCAGCTGCCGGTGATGATTCTGATGAGATATTTCCATGGAGGCATGGCCTCACCCATTCAGGGTGGGCCTTGATCAGTGGAGCCATATAGATGAGCTGACGGGCAGAGGGAACTCAGTGCAGCTGTGAGTGCTGTTTTGAAGAGGAGCTACAGCCAAGAGGGACACTTTGAAGAAAGCACAGGAGCTGCAGATTAGAGACAGTTTGAAGACGGCCGTTGAAAGCAGACGCTTGCTCTGGAGTGCAACTAAGAGTGACATTTTTGAGGAACTGCAGCCTAGAGAGGAATGTCCTGGGAGAAAGCCATTTTGAAACCACAACTTTGGAGCAGACACCAGCCACGTGCCTTCCCAGCTGACAGAGGTTTTCCAGACACCACCGGCCATCCTCCAGTGAAGGTACCCAATTGCTGATGTGTTAACTTGGACACTTTATGGCCTTAAGACTGTAACTGTGTAACCAAATAAACCCCCTTTTATAAAAGCCAATCCATTTCTGATGTTTTGCATTCCAGCAGCATTAGCAAACTAGAACAAGTGGATACACTGTTCTCTCCGTAAAGAAAGGGGTCTGGCAGCATCTCCAAGATAAAATGCAGTCACAGTCCAGGGTTGTCCACTGAGCATTTATTTTGTGCCCAGGAGGTGGGATCTGAGCGGGGATGGGCGGTCAGGATGCACGGACCCAGGCTAGTGGATGCGGGGGGCTGAGTGAGGCCTTTGGCCTGCATGCTCCTGCTGCCCACTCTCTCCAGGAGCATGGCCTCGCTAGCCCCCAGGACCACTCGTCCCTGTGGAGTGAAGAGATGGCCCAGGGGGAGAGCTTGGGGGTCTCACACAAGAAAGCCGGGTGGGCTTCTGAGACTGGCGGCTTCTGCCTGGAGGCTGTAGGGATGACCCCCAGCCCGGAGCAGGCTCTGGTCGAGGCCCTGCTGCCCCCCACCTGGGAAAAGGGAAGGAAGTTGGGGAGTCAGCTCTGAGTGACTAGCACCCCAGATTCCCTTTTGGGGAGCACCCCATGGGGGAAAAGATCCCTTGACTGAGGCCAGCCCTGGCTGGCTGCTTCCTGAGGCCCCTCTCAGAGCCGAATCTGGGGCCATGTGGGGTGATTCTCTGGGATGACCTGTCCATTTCCTGGACTCACTGTCCCTAATTTCCTCTCATGTCCAGTAACAGTGAAGGCCTCCTAGGGGCACCCCACCAAGGCATCATCTCCCTTCTGTCCTTCCTCGAGGCCTGCCATGGTGTCGGGTCAGAACTGAGGTTCGAGGCTCAGATTGCACCAGCCAAGCTTTTGGGTTGGGGAGTATGGGAAGAAAGGAAAGAAGGCACTGGGTTCTTAGAAAGGTTGGTATAATGACTTTTGAGGAGTTACTTTTAAAAATCAGAAGGGAAAAATGTAAAAGAAGCTCGTGTTCCCTGTGGAACAAATTGGAAAAATCAGAGTTTGAAGAAACTGAAAAATTGTCTATAAACCCATTATTCAGAGACCACCTCTGTTAATATTTTCACTTCCTTTAATCTTTTCCAAGTGCCTACCTTTCTTTCCTTTTAACAGGATGAAGTTCTCAACTGTTGTATCTTGACATAAATACTTGAGGAGTATGCCGGCTCTTCAACTGCTGATATTCAGAAGTTGGTGATTGATCTGTCAATTGCTTGACTTAATAGCAAATTTAAGGCCATCCCAGTGACAGTTCTCCCGCTCTCTGGGAGAAAGCTCTGAGAGATGTGATGGGATGGGATTTAGTTTAATTTGGCATTTACATTTGTCCTTGTTTTCTCACGGCAGTACACCTCCTTTGTTTGCTTCAAGTGGATTCTTAAATTTGAAAATCTTGTGAAGTTCTTGATGCAGCATTCATCTCCAGATTCATTTCTGGAAAGGCTGCGGAGTTGCATTTCCACCAGCAGTTTTGAGTCTTTTCTTGACCTCTTATCCCAGGGTTGGGGCATTTAACAGGATGCAATGGGCAGACGATGGCATTTTGTTTTCTTTGACTTGAACATTCTCTCCCCACTCACATTGCTCTGTCTTCTTTGGGATCTAAATCTTATGTTGTGTCGGTGAATATGTTTTCTCACTTTCTTGTTGCCTTTTTCCCTGCTTTTAATGTCTGTTTTGTGTGTGTGATTTCATACGTTTCCTAGAGATAAACTGTAGGTTAGATTTTCCGTCTCTTTTGGGGGATTCCCACCTCTCTCCGCCATCCCATTTCTGCGCATTTGGAATTTATTTTACTGTTTGGTATGAGTTAAAGCCCAAGGGGAGAAAATGTCTGGAACACTAGCCAGCTGCCTAATTCTTGACTTCTTGGGTGGTCTTTTAATTGCATGTTAAGTATTTCCATGGATGAGAGGCTGCTGCGAACCCTCCGTTCCCTCCCATTGACTTTTGTGCTTTCCAGGAGTTACTGTGGCCACATGGAATGTATTGTAATGTCTTGATCAAAAGACTGTTTTGCACGTTCTCCTTTTACCACTGCTACCACCCCTCCAACAGCCACTGGTCTATTCTTATCTGTTTATTCCAGAGAAATTTTAGAATCTTCTTGTCTCTTTAAAGAAGTTCTTTTAGAATTTTAATTGGCCTAATGTTTAAGCTGTCAAGTAATGTAGATAGAATTCAGTTTGTCTGTAGGTAATTTCTGATTTTGTTTTCTGCTGGGTCTTGAGGACTTGACAATGTTTGCTAAAGTGGATGGGAAGGAGGGGACAGAGGGTAATGGGGAACATGGAAGGACTGAACAGGCCTAGAAGGCAAGGCAGCCCGAGTCAGACACAGCACAGCCTGGAAAGAAGGCGGGAGCTCTTACCCCCATGGTGATAACTATTCAGGACTTGAAGGCGGCCCCTTCTCTCCCAGCCTGGGCCCTCCTTTCCTGACCCAGGGCCAGCAGGTGGGTGAGGCCTGCAAATGGCTTTCGTCTCCCTGCAGCTTCTGACCCAAGAGTGCCTTGAATCCTCAGGACACACAGACACACAGACATACGCCTGCCCAGGGAAAGTAAGGCTTAGGGGACCTTCATTCCCCAAAGGCTTGGGCTTCGAGGCTTCTGGTCCTGAGAAAGGAATCGGAAGATGAGGAAGATTCTAAACTTGTCCGTCAGCACCTGCCGAGCAGCTCC
>PVKY010006453.1:0-15969 GCA_004027775.1 Bradypus variegatus
TATGTGTTTTCAGACAGTAGACCAGGCACCTGAATCACCATCTGCTTCTCAAAACTAATACATATGTGGTGGCAGAGAAAGGAGTATGATGCCTAAATATCGTCATGCAGAAGAACTGCAAAATGAATGCCTGCAGCAAACAGAGAGAGACAGAAAGTAAAGTACCAGTTATGGGGAGGGGTGGGGGTTTGAAGAATCGCTGCATAATGGTGCAGGGTTTTTCTTTGGGGTGATGAGAAAGTTCTGGTAGTGGATGGTGGGTTAAGGGTAGCACAATATTGTAAATGTGATAAATCCCACTGAACTGTATGCTTGGGAGCAGCTGAGATGACAAAGTGTATGCTGTATAAGCAACTAAAGGACAATGACAATTAAATGGATAAAAGATCTGGATGGGATCTAGCAAGGGAGGAGAAAAGGATCAAAGGGATATTATTGGGACATATGAAAAAGTTGGAATATACACTGAAAGCTTTGTATCAATGTTGAAGTTCTTGAACTTGATAACTCTCAGGTGGCAATGTAAGTGAACATCCTTGTTCTTAGGAAATGTACACGAAAGTATAATGTGGTCAAGGGGCATGATGTATAAAACCTACTTTCAAATAGTTAGAAAATACATAAAGGAGAGACAGATGGACAGACAGACAGATAGATAAAAGGACTGCCAGATGGAATGATAAATGGATTGATAGATGATGGATAAAATGATATAACCAGTGATAAAATGTTAGAGGGGGATCTGGGTACAGGTAAGGTACGTTGGTGTTCCTATATTAGTTCTGTGTTAATTTTGCAACTGTCCTATAATTTTGAAATTATTTCAAGATTAAAAGTTTAAGAAAAAAAACACATGCAGGCAGTGTGCCCTGGGGAAGGCACTCCAGTCCCAGGCTCCCACCTGAAACACCTCCTCGCCCTGCCTCATCTTGAGGAGACTGACAATCGCCTGGTCGCTGTAGGCCCTGACGACAGTGTTTTTATCCTTGGTGTTGTCAAGAAGCGCCTTCAGAATGGGTTTGATGGCTTGGGGATCCAGGGGGGGTAATGGGTCCTTATTTGCCCACCAGATCATCTTCTCAGCCACCAGCCTGATGTCACTGGATGGGTTCTGCAGACACTATGAGGAGGAACAGAGACAGGCTTTCAGGTCAGGAACATCCAGCCTGTTTCTCAAAGCAGCCCCCGTGCCAAGCCCCAACACCCTTTTCGTCATGGAAACCAACCTGACTGCTCCCTTCCAACGCATTCCCCTCCCATGTGAGGGCAACAAGGCGTGAACAGGCCCATCTAACTCCCCCATCTCATCTCGTGCCACTCACCGCTTTGCTCACTGCTCTTCACCCACACAGAGTTTTCACTTCCTCAAACATGCCAGGCTCTCTCCTGCCTTGGGCCTCTGCACGGGCAGGTCCCTCTGTTCGGGGCACTGTTGCACCCAGATCTTTGCTTGGCTGGTTCCTTCTCTTCCTTCAGATCTCAGCTCAAACATCATCTCTTCAGAGCTTCCCCTATCTAAAGTAGGGCCCTCCCCCACGGGGTTCTGTGTGTCTCTAACCCCGAAGATCTCGCCTGCCTTGTTTATTTCTGCACCTTCCCGTGGTGGGTCCTCAGCCAGTCAATGTGGGGTGATGGGTCTGGCACAGGCCACTCTAATCAGGGTACCTCTAAGCCCTCAGGAGGGGCCTGGGTGTCTACAGGGTGGAACTATCACTCTTTCGAACCTCACTACTCATGCAAGGCCCCTGGCACAGTGGTGCTGACATTACCGGGAAGCTGGTTAACAAAGGCAGAGTCTCAAGCCCAGCCCATCTCATTAAGATGTAGATTCTGCTTTGAGCGTGCATTACTGTTGAGAAGCATGCCTTATTACACAGGTGGCAGGGTCCAGCCATCAGATTTTCCAGCTTTCATAATTACAGTCTTGCACCCAAGGCAATATAAAGTGCACCATGCCACCTACATGGAGTTGAACAGTGTCCCCCAAAATCCATGTCCACCTGGAACCTGTGTGTATGCCCTTATTTGGAAGTACGGTCTTTGCAGATGGAATCAAGTCAAGAAAAGGTCATACAGGATTTGGGTGGGCCCTAAATCCAATGACTGGTGTCCTTACAAAAGGGAAATTTGGACCAGAGATAGAGTTGCAAGGGAGAAGACAGCCATGTGCAGATGAAGGCAGAGATCGGGGTGATGCTGCCACAAGTCAAGGATGCCTGAGGCCACCGGAAGCTAGGAAGAGGCAAGGAGGGAGACTGCAGAGGCCCCGTGGCCCTGCTGGCACCTTGATTTCAAACTTCCACCCTCCAGAACTGAGAGAGAATCAGTTCCTCATGTTTTAAGCTAACCAGTTTGTGGTGATTTGTTATAGCAGCCCCAGGAAATTAATACACCAACTAAAAAAGGGAGGCAGGCAAGAGAAGATTTGTTAAGATTTGAACCCAGATCATCCCTCGTTTTACACCACCAGGATGCCTAGAAAGAAAGCCTTAAATAGTGGTTCCTAACTTGGTTTAGGGTCACAAGTCTCTCTGAGAATCTGATAAAAAATTAGGCACTCTTCCAAAGAAAAATGGACAAAGAAACATTTTACATTCCACTTCTAAGGGTCCAGAGAGCTCTTGAGTCTATCCGTGGAGAATTCCTAAAATAGTCTGGTCTCGGGACCCACTTCTGGTAGCCCCTGGTCATGGGCCCATCTCACCACCCAGGCTTGGTGGGTCAAACACAGGCCTTGCCCCACTCACCTTAATGAGCAGGCTGGAGAGTTTAGTTGGCAACTGTCCTCCTCCCGTCTCAATGTAATGTTTCATCAGAAAGCCCATGCCCCGAACCCCACTCACAGCAATGGGGATCTGTGGAGAAAGAGAAGAATAAAACCACTCAAGAGCTAGACAGGAAGGCAACCTGCTTCTTCCTCGGAGCAGCAGGCCGAGACAAAATCCTGCTCCCATCTCCCTGACCCTGCCTCTTTTCCATTGTTTTATCCCTTATTTCTTCACAGCAAAGACTCTTCGACAGCTCTCATTTACACAGGCTGCCCTGAACGTTAAGCAGATGAACACATTCTGAGTGACTGGCCCCAGGAACAGGAAACAGAGACTTTCTGACCTAGAAGGGACGTCCAGATCCTCCACACTCCCCATTGGTTAAATGATGAACCTGGGGCCCAGGGAGATGAAGCACTCGTCCAAGGTCACAGCAAGTTACTAGCAAAGGTAAAATTCAAACCCAGGCCTCTCAAACCTAGATCAGCAGAGGCTATGGCCCTGGGATTTTAGCCAGGGGGAAGGAGAGGACTAGCCTGGCTGCCCCAAAGCCTTACCCTGTCTGCCGTGGCATTGCTGAGGATCATTTCCTGAACTTCGTTGCTGTATTTGCCCACACAGAGTCTGCCAGGAGTCACATTTACAGCCACGGAGAGCGCCAGGCTCCGCCCATGGCGAACCATCCAGTCAACGCCAGACACGTCCGCTGAGTGCAAAGACAAGGTTGAGGGTCAGCTCGCCCTTTAACGCATGCCCCACCACCTGAGAGGTCCATGGGCCTCCCCACCTCGGAGACCAGGTGCTGATGGGGAGCTCGGAGGAAACCCCGGCCACACCGTACCGAGACCGCCCCTTCTAGCTTGACAGAAATTCCCCCAAAGTGGCATATTAAGGAGCAGTCTCTCACAGATCACCTCAGGTTTACAGCTTGTGTTCTCTGAGCAGAGACACTGGACCAGTGAACACTCCATTTTATTTTGAATAGTTAAGATTCCCAAGGAGGGGGCAGTCCACACACTCACAGACCCTCTTAGGAGACAGGGTGTCAGGGGGCCATGGACTCTTCCTCAGGGCTGAGAGGCCCCAAGTCCCTGAGGGGGAACTCCCCAGTGTAAAGGCCTACCCAGCAGGCACTGCTGAAGAACAGTGCTGAGCTCCTCTTCGGTCAAAAAGGCACACAGTTCCCCCAGGCACCCAGCCGAGGATATCCGAGTGTTGTCCTGATGGAGCAGAGAAGGGAGTGATGGGGCAAGCAAGCAACACCTCCAGCTCCAAGGTGACCAGGGCAAGCAACTGTGGGGCCTGGGATGGAGGTGCAGGGGATTCAGTAACTCCCAGTCCATTCCCTACCCAGGACAGGACAGCCAGGCACTGAAACTGCCTCTTGGTGTGGCGTTAAAAATCACATGCCCAGCACTTAATTACAGAAAACGCTGTGTGTGCATATGGTACCCCTCAACACAACAGTAGTAATGACTGTATTTATTTAGCAGCTTTCTTCCGATGAAGTCGGAGTGCTTTCTGTTTACTACCTCAGTGATCATCAACAGCCCTGTGAGGCAGGGACGGCCATGGCCCACAGAGGGCAGCAGCCTGCCCAGCACCCCACAGGCCAGCTGCAGGCAACCACTCAGTCCCCTCTCCCCACGAATCCTGGGCGTCATCTTGTGTCCAGAATGACTCCTGGGTACCCCACTGCCACCTAAACTGTTCCGGTTTGTCCTAGGAAGTCAGACTGAAGCCACTCATCCACCCAGGGAAGATGGGTAAAGGCCGAGCAGTCTCTGTCAAAATCAAAGCCAGGGTGTTTCTGGTAGCACAGCACTGCAGATGTAATCCAGACCACTGAGCTGTATAAGTGAAAGCACTCAAAAAGGGAAATTTTAGGTTGCATAGATGTTAAGATGTTACCGGAATAAAAATTCTTTAAAAACCCACGGAACTACAACAGTGTGAACCCCTAGTGTAAACTATTGGCTTTAGTTATTAACAATTATTATATTGGTTCATCAGTTGTAACAAGTGTACTACACCAACGCAAAATGTTATAGGGAAAACTGCGCTGGGTCTGTGGAGGGCGGGGATGGGAACCTCTGTATTTACTGCATGATTTTTCTGTTAACCTACAACTGCTCTGAAAAATTAATTAGTTAATTAAGAAAAAAATCAAAGCCAGACACACACTGCTTCTGGCTGCTCCTCCCTGACAAGCTAACTATGGAACACTAAGAATGGATTTTAAGCCCTCTTCAATCCAAGTGGAAGTTCAGAGGCGGGAGGAGGATGGACTGCCAGCAGCTTGGGCCTCGGAGCTCTCAGCAGAACCCCAGGTGCCAAACAAGGCTAAAGGTGGCTGTTTCTGACCCCCACTCTCTCCAACTGGATCTATTTTAAGCTCCCGTGTGGTGAAATGCAAATGTGTTCAATCCTAACTTTTGCCTGTACTGTGCATGGCCCTGTGACCAAAAGAAGCTAGATGCACCTCTCTACCAAGGCCCGAGCTGTCGAGCCGTTGCTCCGGGAGCAGGGGGCTGGGGAGAAGGAGCAGACTTGTGGAGCCACACCAAGGGCTGCAGCAACAAGGCCAGCCCATGTGGGTACACCCAAGTGCAAGGCCACAACGAACCCAAAGCACTCCAGAGATCAGCTTGCAAACAAAAATTAGGTCACTACAACAGAGGACTGTCTGTGAGAGGGCAAAGAGAAAATTCTTATTCACAGATTCAACCCCTACTAAACCTGCCTCAGTGCTGGGCAACCAGTAGATACTTAACCAAGGCTTCCAGACTGGGGGAGACAGAGCTGTGAGATGGAACTGGGCGCAACAGAGGCCACAGCGCCCACAGGCCCATATGGATTCTACCCGCAGCTGGTGGATGCCCCAGGCAAGTCTCACCCTCTAAGCCAGTGGTCAGACTTCCCACCTAGAGGGGCACTCGAGAGCCTTTCTCCCACCCAAAGCCAAGTTTCCTGAGGCCTGTAACTATGCCTCACTCACCTCCAGGCTAGGCTCAGAAGGGCTGAGCAAGTGTTTCATGAACAAAATAAATGAAGTCCTTTACTTTACAAACAGGAAAAATGAGGGACAAAGAGACAAAGTGACTTATCTAAGGTCAGAGATCAAAAATAGTGTGACCGGTTGACTGTATACCACGGATGATTGTATGTTATGTGCATGTGTTTGAATAAAACTGAATTAAAAAAAAAAAAAATAGTGTGACCTGGAACTCTATAAACCTTACTTTCCTTATCTATAAACAGAATAATCAATATCAATAATACCCACCCTGGCTCTCTGACAACCTGAGGAAATGCTTGGCAAGCCATAAAGAATGATACAATTGTCAGAATGTACTCTTTTTATGGACCATTTAGCAGCTGTACCAAGTTCTTCTAACACAAAGCAGAGATACCAAGAAAGAAGGAAAACCAGCTGATTCCACCATACCTCGTCATGTCCCAGCATGCTCAGCAGGAGTGAGACGATGTTTTTCCGGATGACTGCATCCACTTTGGCCCCCGCTCCCTGAATCACAAACCTCAGGGCTTGCAGCATGGTGTCCCTACAGAACCAAAGCACCCAACTTACAATCCTGGCTCTCCTTCCCTTCTGCCCCTCCCACCTGCACAGGCATGGCTAGATCTGATTCAGCAGCTACCTGGTCCCCTTGTGGCCACAGCCCTTCCTCCCCAACCCCTCACACCTGACACCCGGGTCCTCCATGATACGGATTCCATTCAGCAGCTCAGTGAAGAGAGGGTCCACCTTGATGTGGATGGAAATCAGCTTCCCCAGTGCATCGGCAGCCTTCAGACGCACACCCCGGTTGGAGTCCTGCAGGGCTTTGGTGAAAGTGGTCTGCAACTGGGGCAGGAAGGGCTTCAGGGCAATCCCAACCTGCATGAGAAACCCACACCCCAAACACACGCTGAGGCCACAATGTACTACCGGACAAAAACAAGCAACTATCACAAACCCCCATGAGCTAACCCAGCTCTCGTGCAGAGGCTGGGAACGGATAAACCATAAGAAAAGAGCAGAACACAAGACAGGCTATGCCTGGCCTCCGCATCCGTGTTCAGCATCCTTCACGGCTCTGGGAGGAGGCAGTGGAGGCAGCTACTATCCAAAGGAGTGGTCTCGGGGCCTTGGCTATCTTGGTGCTTGGCTTAGTGGAGACTTGTCCATGTGAGCAAGTGGTTGGAAAACCTCCTTCTCTGAAACCCTTAAAGAGCTGGGCAGGCAGATGGCTGCAGGCAATGGTGAAGCACAGTTCTAGTGCCAAGGCAGGGAAATGGACTAGATGAGTAGCAGCAGGTACCATCTACTGAGCAATTCAGTCATGGTGACGCACTTTACATTTAGTCCTCAGAACAATTCTGTGGAACAGATGACCTCAAGAATTCCTCTCTGCACACAGATGCACCCCTCTAATTAAAGCTCCAGTTTAACCAATGGCTCCATAAAGAAAAACAGGCACATTTGTGATAAAATACAGATGGGTCCAAGACTAGCGATTCACTTATTATTGTTAAATGGAAAACCAAAGCAGCTGTTTGGAATTTAATGCCAACTGAGGTCTGGAAGAACTGGAGTCGGCCAGGCTACAGGCCGCTGGGAGCCACCCAACACAGCGAAGCCCGTAAATCAGAGGTGGGAGCCAACCACCCATAAGTGACATGTGACTCGTGGCCTATGGGACAAATGCCACAAGGTAAGGGCCACATTTGTATCTAAAGGTACAAAAATACTACAGAAAAGAACAGCACAGAATGCAAGGTGAAGATGACGCTTGATTAAATAGAAAACTCCATTTTCTAGAAAATGAGGCTGATGCAATCCCATTTTCTATCTGGGAAGTTGTTCCCCACACCCACCTCTCAAAAGGAAAAAGCTACAGATTTTAAGGTTGCTTTGGCTTCCAAACCTCATGTAAGAATTTAATTTTTTTTACAAGTTATCTTGGTACTGTTTATGCTTTAAAAAAAAAAATCTAAAGGGCTTAATTACTGCCCCATAAAACAGCAGCTGCCTGGCCTCCTCACAACTGGTGAAGACCTTGCATCTTTGCTGCTTCTACTTTTGGCAAAAAATTGAAGTCATTTCAGGCACTTTCAGACTTCCTTTTCATTTTCTCATCAGATTCTTTCATCTCTCTTATGTGGCCATAAAAGAGAAATGAAGCTTATTTCCACAATGTTTTGATTGTATTTATGGAGCCCTGAATCTATTCCTTTGAGCCAGTCCTTCAAAATAACAGCAATTACGTGGACTGCGTTCTTCGTGTGTGTCGGGCATTGTGCCAGTGTGATTTCATTTAATCCTTACATTTAGCAGCCCTGCATGAGATCGGCGGGATTATGTCTCTCACATAACAGAAAAGGAAAGAGCCTCAGAGGGTATGTGGTCTCCCAAAATCATTCAGGCCACACAGCTGCTAAGTGGAAGGACCCGGCTCTGAGCCCTGGTGTAGTGTGGGTCTAGAGCCTGAGCTCTTAACCCCCTCGTACCCTCTCTCCATAATGAAGATGTCATGTGGCAGTCTCATGACACCCTGTGTCAGCCTCTTTCCAGCAGACCTGTTCCGGCTGCTTTTCCACATCTCGTCACTCACCTTTGCCAGCAGGAGGCTGAGCGTCTCCAGCAACGCCGCCTTCACGTTCCAGCTGAACCGGTCTCCCAGAATGCGAATGAGAGGGCCGGTGATGCTGACCACAGAGGGCCTTAGGGCGTCAGCTGAGGTCAGGCGGATCACCAAGCCCAAGGCTTTGGCGGCTTCCTCTTTCTGCTCTGGGCTGCCGGTCAGTACTCCCTCTCGCAACACTGGAAGGATGGAGGTGACTCCCTGGCGAGAGAACCACACCTGAGAGTCAAATCTCAAAGGCGCCAGACCTGGTGTCTCCCACCCAAAGCAAGGCACTCCTGTCCCCCAGACAGTCACTCACAGCCTGAGAGGGTGCTGTGCCTGGAAAAGAGGCTTCTCTTGACCTGACAGTATAAGAAATGCATGTAACTGAAGACAAGAGCCCCTTCCTATATTACACCAGGCTTGTCACAGAGGTGACATGCACCAGGCCATGTGACCCGCTTGCTCTGGCTGGGGGGGCTTAAACCAAAGAAGCATGACCCATGTCCCCATCTGGCCAACCCAGGAAGGAGCTGAATGAACAGCATCAAGCGCAACGCCGGCTGCCCCATCGCAGCTCTGTGACTGGGGGCGGAGGAGGGGCAGCGCCCCTGCTCAGAGGCCCTAACTTACCCTCTTGGGGAGGCAAAATCCTGGCACATGCTCGCCTTTGCTCTCATTCCCTATGAGCCGGATTTCTTTGTGCAGTTCTTCGATTAGTGCCAGCTGGTTGCCGGCATCCAGCTTCTGTGGGAATCCGGGGAAAAGCAGCAAGAATGTCAGAGTTTTAAGAATGACCCTCTGAAGACTGCTTCAAATAAAAAATAAAGAGCTGCGGGGTGGGAGAGGTACAAATAAGACTGGCCACAACTGACAAAGGTTGAAGTTGAGTGCTAGATACACAAGAGATTTTTATAGGAGTCTACTCTTATAAATGTTCAGAATTTTGTATAATCTAAAGTTGTTTATTTTACAGCCAGCACATGGTTTATGGCTAGACCTTATTAATGCTGGAGAGTTACTTCTTAATTTCCTAAGCACACCTCATATCCAGCAATTGACCAAGGCTGAATGTGAGTTCTCTGTAGGATTTCTCATCAGCAGGGAGTCCGTAAAGTGGGTGCAGGAGCTCGTGGGGTCAGCAACCCCTCACCTTGGTGATGGCATGCAGAGCATCCCAGCTCTCCTCCAGAACCACAGAGCTGGAGTCATTGAAGAGGCGAAGCAGGCCAGAGATCAGGCTCCGCAGGTGGCTGGTATAGTCTGCCTTGGAGCGGGAACAGTAGATGTTAAGGATGATGGCTGCAGCCTGCCTCATGCCCACTTCAGGGCTGCGGGTGGCTTCCAGCAGATCCTCAATGATGATCCGGTGCCCGGTGTCATCGTCCACTGAGAGGATCACAGCCTGGCAGTTGGCCATCTCCTGAAAACCACAGGGGACACGTGTGCTGAGCTGGAAACCTCCAGGGACAGGGCAGGGTGGCCATTAGAAAGCCAATGGCAGGGTTCACACTGCCCCTCACCAGCTGCTCGTCTGGGGTCCCTAGCTTCTCCTTTAGGGCCAACATGACTGCCGGGAGAATCACTCCAAGATGACGGGTCAGGGCATCACCTGCCACAGATGAGAGGAAAGCCAGCACCCGGGTATTGACAGGTGGGGTCGTCAGCTGTAGAATAGAATAGAATAAATACTGAGTACGTTATCCATGCCAGGCCCTGCACTAGGCTCTGGGAGAGGTGAGCAGGAGATGCCATCCCCACTGCCTCAGAGCTGAGTGTCTACTCCCAAGGAGCTCAGAGGAAAACAGGGGAAAATGTCCTGCCTGCTCTGCACTCCCCCACCAGCCTCTAGAACCTGTCTTCACAGCAGGCCCAGAATGATCATGAGGCTATGACTTCTGAGCCAGGGAGTGGGGTTTACCTTGGGCACGAGGTAGGGCAGCACCACACGGCTCTTGATGGCCATAACTTGCTTCAGACCATCCAGGGCAAATTCTGACACCTCCTCGTCTTCCTGCAGAGGCAGTGGAACAGCCCTGAGGAGCAGGCTCCTGCCCAAATCGCTGCAGTCTGAACCTGCCACTGCCAGCATCCTGCTCCATGTTCCTCCCGCCCTCCCAAAGCACCCATATTTACTTACCATCGAAGGAGAAGCGCAAAGCCAAATCTGCTCTTGCTGCACCCACTCCCTCAGGAGGGCCCACATTCCGACTGCCTTGGCAGAATAATCCCCCTGCATTTTGCTTCTACAAAGACAGTGAAAGCCAAACTGGTAGGTGTGTAGCAGATCCACTCACCAGCTGCTTCAGTAAAAATGGGAGAATGTCCTCCAGGGCCTGGTGGCCAATGGTGGAGTGCAGCTGTTCAAAGGTCTTGGCCGCCGCCTCTCTGACCTCCTCCAGAGGGTCGCACAAAGCTTTCCTTGCCGTGGGCACAAGGGACTCAGAAAAATACAGCACCTGCGACAGCAAAGTGCAGCTGTACCAGATGCAGAAAAGAACAGGATGGGGCAGAAGCCAGCAAGGGAACATGGGTGAGGGAAACACAGCCAAGCAAGCATGACTGCCTGGGCTTGACCTTTTTTTTTAATTAAATTTAACTCATTCATGTGAAAAGGTTTAAATCTTAAAAAGCAGAGAGAACATGTGATGCATCCCAGCATACTAACAGTTATTGACTTGATTTTTCCCCACTTCCTATAATAAGTTCAAACTCCTCCAGGCAGCAAGACCCTTCCGGCCTCCACTCTCCCTGGACCCTGTTTTACTTATCCTCTTGGGAAATTCCAAGCCCTTCTGCAAGTCTCAGCTCAAATGCTTCCTCCTCTGTGAAGTCTTCGGGTCTACAACAGGGCCAACAATGGCACTGTTCTCTTCGTAACTAATTTTATCACAGCAAAATTCACTCTAAGTTCTAATAACTGGTAGATGTGTTGGCCACTAGACCGTGGGTACCTTGCAGGGAAGGCCCCAGCCTTTGGGGGACCCAGTAACTATTTAATGAACCACAACTCTCTATTTGCCAAATGCAAATATAAAAAACAAACATAATGCATTTATGAGTAGACACAGGAGGAGAGGGATCCAGGAAATCAGACTAGGATGCTCAGACTAAGCAACTGTCTACTCGCTTACATCCCTAACTGGCCATCAGTGCTTTCATTCAAACTGAGACTAGTCATTCTCAACCTACTTCCCAGGAATGTTTTGAGGATCAATTACCTTAAAAAGTAAAGGCAGTGCAGAGTACTCCAAAGCCCTTGAACATGGCTTCTATGGAAACAGTACTGCTGCTAGAAACAATACATTTCCACCCACTGGGTACTTAAACTCACATGTGCTCCACTCCTTCTAAGAATGAACCCACACCCCTCCCATTCTATTACCCTCCACCACTCACACATGCTCTCCTTCCCTGCAGAAAAAGTACCGCACATTTTAATTACACAGAAGTGACGTAGTGGGCACTGATCTGGAGCAACCTCAGGAATGGTGAGAGAAGGATTATCTTTGAGGCCTTCAAATCACTTATTTCTGTGAGACTGGCAGGAAAGCTGAGGCAGGAGAGTGAAGGCCCCGTGTGGCCCAGCCAGCACCCTGCAGCTCACAGGGCCCCCCAGAGAAAGGTTCTCCCCTCTGAGGGTGGGCCGAGCCTCTAGGTGGGGAGCTTCTCCTGGACACCAGCCCTGATCCCTGTGCATCAGGTCACCCACAGGTGAGAGGCACTCACAGCATCTCGGCTGGTGGACTTCATGATCTCGCTCAGCCCGATGCACACTCCCTGCCTCTCATCGCTCTTCTGAGACCTCAGGCCTTCCTCAAGGATGGGGATAATCTCGGGTAGGATTTTCTCCCCTAGCTTCCGGACGAGGTCTCCCAATGTCCTCGCTGCAATCTGTCAACAAAGATCCAGTTGGGACACCAACTCCCTGCATATCCCAGGGCACCTAGAATGAGGGCTGGGGAGCCTCATGGACTTCATCTGAGCCACTAAACTCCCCCAAGTGCTCCCACCCCAAAAAAGGTCCCAGAATGTTTGAAAACATTACAAAATAAAATTACCTCTCTGTTTCTCACATATTACATAACCTAAAGCAGGAGATGGCCCCTGAAATAGGAATGTGAAATCCCATATGCTGCGTAAACAAGAACCAATTTCCCTGGAGTTTAAGACTGCGGACTAGAAGTGACTTAACCCTATGCCTTTGCTCAAGGGGAGCTGAATTTGGAGCAAACATTTTAAGGAAAAAAAAAAAAAAACCTCTTCTGTGAGGCCTCATGCAAACCCTTCTTCAGAGCCAAATACACAATTTGCTTGCCAGGGACAGGGGTTAGAAGTGGGCCAAAGAGACTGGCAGTGACAAGCAGCCCAGGCTGAGTGCCTTCTCCCAACCACCCAGCACGCCTGCCCCAGCCCGGCCCCTCAGCCTTACCTCACACACTTCCACACTTCAGCCACACTGGCCTCTACACAGCCCCTAATGTTTGCTATGTTGCTGCCTGTAACAGGACTTTGCCTAGCTCATCCTTGTAACTAAAAAGCACTGTTCCCTCTGTCCAGAATAGACTTTTACCACCTCTTCGCCTGGTTAATGCTCACTCAGCTTTCATCTTCAGGCATCATTTCTCCTGAGAAGCCTTCCTTGACTCCCCTACCTAGGTCAAATGCCCCTATTACAAGCATCTGCAGGGCCATGAAGCACGTGCCACAGTTCTACTTTACATCTGTTTGTGTGGTTATTTGATTAATGTCCATCTCCAACACTGGAGTGGCACTCCACAAAGATAAGGCACCCAGGTCCCAGGCTCAGCTTACCACAAAAAATATTAATTAATAAATAATAAATATTAGCTTAATAAATATTAGTTTAACGAATCAGTAAATAAATGCCCCTCCCTGTTAATTTCCCTGCTAGACACTCTCCCCAGTCTCCGCAAACCTAGCTTTCTTGGCTCTGAAGGCATCAGGGACTGCTGGGTCAAGAATAAAGTCTGGGCAATTTACCGTTCTCTTATCTGCACATGTGCTGGCTAGGAATCCCAGCAGGAGGCCGAAGAGAGTGGGCAGAATTTCACGCAAGGTGCGGGGGGTGTTGGAGACCACGATCTTCCAGACATGCAGGGATGCCTGGCGCACGACCAGCTGGGTGTCTGAGCGGCCCATGTACAGCCCTGCCAGCACCCGGTTCCGCCGATCTACCCCCAGGGCAGTGATGATCGCCTGCAGCCAGCGGAGGCAAGAGGGAACAGAGAAGACAGGGTGGTGAAGCCTCTGCAGCTGAGTGGCAGGCAAGCTGGCCCCCGAGTAACACGCCCCCGAGCAGAGGGAAGAAAATCAGCCCAAGGCATGCACCTTGTTGGACTGGGCAGTCCCAAAGTTGTCATCTTCGGAGGCAGTTTCTGTGGTCATTTTCCCAGTGACTCCTGAGATGTGGAACAGGAGATCCCCAAGGAGCTGAACTGAGCTGAACCTAAGAAGGACGTAAAGAACCGAGTCACACAGCCACGGGGATGGCCTCAGTGCACAACCAAGCATGACAGGGATGAGGGACCGGAAATGTTAATGGTGGTTCACTTGGAGCAGGAGAAGGATTACAGACAATTCTCATTTCTTTATGCTTTGCTACATATTTTCCAAGTTTCCTTCTAATGACTATATATTACTTTTATAATGGAAAAAAACATTTTTTAAAAAAACATATAGTTCATAGAATCATGAAGATTCTCTCTACTTCTCTGTATGAGTAAAAATTTCTATAGTAAAAGTTATTTGAGGCAGAGAATAAAAGGGAGGCATTAACGTGAATCAGGAACGCTGATCATCAGAAGTTAGAAACCAGGAGAGACCTCGAAGAAGAAAACTATTTCTCATCAAATTCAATTAGGTTTCTAGTTTTTAAGGATTAGAAAAAAAAAATAGTCATGTTCAAACTGAAAATTCAAGTAACAGAAAAATATAAAGAAAGCATTTAAACAATCATCAAAACTCTCACCACCCGAGCAACCACCCTGACAATCTGGTGGCACGCTTGTATACATCTCCCTCTTTACACTCCACACCACATGGGAAATGGGCTCACACTGCATGTTCTGGGCCTCAGCCTGCACTGTTCCATTAACAACTATATAATCCTAAGTCATTCTTTGTAATGGCCGATAATAATCTACTATATAGATATGCTGTGATTTTTTAAAAACCAACTCCAATTTTTCAAATGATAAGCAATATTGCAACCAACATCCTTTATGTACCTCCGTAAGCACTTGACCAAATATGTCTTTGAAATAAATTCCTAGAAGTGGAAATTCCAGATTATAAGGTAGTCGCATTTACAATTTTAAATCAACTCAAATACTAGACTGAAGTTTTTAAAAGAGAACCAGAATGAATTCCAGAGGAAACTGTAGAGTTTCAAACTAGCTAAAAGCAAGGGTCTGGAGAAAGTGGAGACAGTTCTTGGCAACCTTCTGCTCTTCATTTCCCAGTTAGTGTTTTACCACCCATGTTCTCACCTTATTCTCCAGAGGTCGTCAAAGAGGCCTTGCTCCAGCTGGGGCAGCAGCAGGGCAATGGCTGTCTCAGCGTACATGGAGATGACCCGCTGGCCCGCACGGAGGGCAGTATCGCGCACAAACTCATTCTCATCAGCAAGAGCCTGCGTGCACAGAGGGTGAGTCAGCCAGGGATACCTCCCCCTTGACACTCAGTCCCAAAAGGACTGGGGCTCCCTGACAGCAGGGTGAGGACTCCTGCCGCCTGGCCCCAATCTGCAGGGAGGCCCCGGCCCTCCAGGAGGCATGTCTCCTGCCTTCCCTCCTCATGAACTCGATCCTTGGCACGGTCGTCGGTACCTACTTTGAGGATACAAGGGATGATGGGTCCAACATAAGGAGTGAATTTGTCCCCAAAGGTGATGGGCAAGTAGTTAAACATCATGATGTAGCCATCTCGGACGTGGGGTGCAATGTCCAGTTTGCTGGCTGTAGCCACTATTTCTGGCATGAGCTTCTCCAATTTTTCTACCCCCAGACCAGCCATGACTTCAGCCAGCCCTGCAAAAACAAGAGAGTATGACTCCCTGGATCTGAGGACCCCCTAGAGAGAATTCCTGATCTGGCCACTAGGCTTGCTCTGGTCTCACCTTGGGCAGCACCTGAGCGGTCCACAGAGCTCTGCTCATAGGTGAGCGTCTCCATCAGCCATGGTAGCAGGTCCTCAAAGCACGATTCCCCCATACCCTTCACCATGGCCCCAAGAGCCTTTGCAGACACTGTACGCACCTGCCAGGCAACCACGAACAGAGATGGTGAGGAGATACAGCCCAACAAGGTGGCCAGGCAGGGGAAAGGAGGGCCCCTAGGGTGTCCTGCCCTTTACCGCCGCTGATGGGGAGTTATCACGAATCCATTTTCTGGGGACTGGGCTGACACAATGAACTCCTCTCTCCTCTCCCCTCTGACTCACCTCAGGTACAGGGTCCAAAAGAGAGGCTTTCAGGCCGGGTGTCACGCTTGGCAGGTACGGAGCCAAGTCCTGCAGCGACACAAGAGATGACTCAAGCAGAGACCTGATCC
>PVKY010006454.1:0-15966 GCA_004027775.1 Bradypus variegatus
GTTTTTTGTTCTTGTTCTGATTCTTTCTGATGTGGGGAAAATGTTCAGAAATAGATTGTGGTGATGAATGCATAACTAGATGATCATACTGTGAACGGCTGACTGTATACCATGGATGATTGTATGTTATGTGATTGTGTTTGAATGAAACTTAATAAAAAAAAAAAGAGTAAATGCTGATTTTTCACTGGAAACCATGGAGACAAGAAGGCAGTGGAATGACATAAAGTGCTAAAAGAAAAAAAAATGCCAACCTAGAATTCTGTATCTGGCAAGAATGACTTTCAAAAATTAGGGAGAGATTAAGATATTCCCAGATAAAAGCTGAGAGAGTTCATCACAACTAGAAAAGCCCTATAAGAAATGCTAAAAAGTGTTCTGTATTTGAAAGGAAAGTTCATCAACCTAGTGGGAAAAAGTACTTGTTTAAAGCAAGAATAGTAACAATGAGACCATTTGGCCAAAATGGGGGTGCAAGACCATGGTCCAGGGTACCATCCCCCCATAAAATCTGTGAACAACTAGAAAAAACAGGCAGAGCCTCTTTGAAAGTTCCACTCCAAATGCAGGCTTTCACAAATGGCACATTAGACAAGCCTTTTGTGCTAAACATCCTGGTGTCCAGAATACACACTGCAGCCACTACATCTTGCCCAAAACCTCCCTTCCCCAGCTTGACACATTCCAGTCCTTAAAAGGACACTAAAACCCACTACTCACTTCTCCGTTGGCTCAATGCCATTCCTTCTCAATTCCCACCCTGACAAACACCGGGGTCCAATCATCACTTAAACTATCAGCTAAACCCCTGCCCATCTTGACCAACTGACCACTCCTGAGAGCAAAGCATAATTACAGCTCTGCCTTTGTCTCAAGTGGGCTGAAGCTTTACTTCAGACCCCCACCATACTGGTGTGTAAATAAACTCCCCTGCCTGAAGTCAATTAGTCTCCATGCTCTGTATTGCTCTAGTTTGCTAATGCTGCCAGAATGCAAAACACCAGAGATGGATGGGCTTTTATAAAAGGGGATTTATTTGGTTACACAGTTATAGTCTTAAGGCCATAAAGTGTTCAAGGTAACATATCAGCAATCAGTACCTTCACTGGAGGATGGCCAGTGGTGTCTGGAAAACTTCTGTTACCTGGGAAGGCACTTGGCTGGCGTCTGCTCCAAAGTTCTGGTTTCAAAATGGCTTTCTCCCAGGACATTCCTCTCTAGGCTGCAGTTCCTCAAAAATGTCACTCTTAGTTGCTCTTGGGGTATTTGTCCTCTCTTAGCTTCTCTGGAGCAAGAGTCTGCTTTCAACGGCCGTCTTCAAACTGTCTCTCATCTGCTGCTCCTGTGCTTTCTTCAAAGTGTCCCTCTTGGCTGTAGTAGCTTGCTCCTTCTGTCTATCTTATATAGTGTTCCAGTAATTTCATTCAGACCCACCCTGAATGGGCGGGCCAACACCTCCATGGAAATTATCCAATCAGAGTCATCACCCATAGCTGGGTGGGGCACATCTTCATGGAAACACTTAAAGAACTGCAATCTAATTAACACTGATAGGTCTGCTCACACAAGAGTACATCAAAGATAATGGCATTTGGGGGGACATAATACATTCAAACTGCCACAACCATGCACACCCAAAATTTCTAATGGAGTCATCTTCCTCAAAACTCTGGAAAACAGTTAAAGGGTAGCAGTAGCTGGGTGAGAACCAAGAAAGAGGAACTTTAGAAATGGTAGGAGAAGCTCATGGTGTCCTTGCTGTGCCCTCCCCAATCCCCTCCCCAGTGCAGAGTGGAAGCAGTGTACACTCCCATTGTGGGTCCCTGGTCTTGTTCTACAGGGAGCAGAGTAACTCCTGAGTGCAGACTGGTGTACCTGAATGTTGGTGCCAATATATTGGGTGGCATCCAGAAAGACCAGGAAACTCATTTCAGGTTTGCTCTGCCAGAACTTGCCCTGCAGGCAGAAGCAGCATGCAGTAAAGAAGCGTAAGACAAAATTAAGTCATAGTACCTGGAACAAAGGATTACCTGCTTTAAGTCATAAAATAGAATACCCAAGAAGAGAGAAAATTTACTTCATAGGGAGTAAAGGGAGCATGCAAATTCCTTTAAATAGGGGAATACCTGAGGCTAGGAACAAGCACAAGGCCAGGACAGGACTCAGGCTCAGGTAAGTCAGAAAGGATCCTGCACTTTACATTCACCTCAGGATGATCTTATTCACAGGAAGGCTAAACTCCCAAGGAGAGGAACAGCCAATACAGAGCCAAATTGCAAAGTCTGTGGAAGGTATGTTTTGCATTTGTTAGCTCCTGGCACTCAAGGGAAATCTCTCTTATATCACTTTCTAGATATAAACTTAAGGAACAGACAGCTCACAGACTAAAACACAGAGTTAACACTTTAAAATATTAAAACATCCAGTGTACAACAATACACTACAAGATAAACAAAGAAACAAAGGAAAAAATGTAAAAATCATGAAACCACCACTGAAGACCAGACTTTGGACATACAGGATAAACACTTTAAAAATGATCCTCAATATGCTCAAGGAGATAAAGTTAAAAACAGGGAAAGAACTAAAGGATATCAGGAAAACAATGAATGGACAATACGAGAGTCTCAATAGAAAGATAGAAATTCTAAAAAGGAACCAAACAGAAATACTGGAGTTGAAGTCCAAAATAGGTTTCAACAGCAAATGTAAGCCAACAGAAGAAAGGATCAGTGATTTCAAAGCCAATACAATTGAGATGATTCCAACTGAGAAGCAGAAAGGAAAAGGAATTTAAAAAGTGGACAGAACTTATGAGATCTTCAGACATCATCAAGCATACCAGTATATACATTATGGGTAACCCAGAAGGAGAAGAAAGACAGAAAGGGTCAGAAGGAATATTCAAAGAAATAATGGTATAAAACTTCCTAAATTTAACAAAAGACATGAATATGCATAGTCAAGAAGTCCAACAGACCCAAAACAGGGTAACCTTGAAGAGAACCGTGCCCTAACACATAGTGTTTAAACTGCCAAAGGACAAGGATAAGAGTTCTGGAAGCTAAAAGAGAAAAGCAACATGTTATGTACAAAGGAGTTCCAATAAGATTAAGTTCCAATTTCCTATCAGAAACCAAGGAAGAAGGAACGCAATGGGGTGAAATAATTAAAGTGATGAAAGAAAATAATTGCCATCCAAGAATTTTATATCCAGGGAGACTTTCTTCTAAAAAATGAGGGAGAGATTAAGACATTTCTAGGTAAACAAAAGGTAAGAGAGATTGTCACCACTAGACCTACCCTACAAGCTATGCTAAAAGGAGTCCACCTGACTGAAAGGAAAGGATACTAGACAGTGGATCAAAGTGGCATAAAGAGAAAAAGTACTCTGGTACATGTTATCACATGGTAATAATAAATGCCAGTATTATTACATTGTGTATTTTGGTATGTAATTACACTTTTTACTTCTTACAAGTTCTAAAATGCAAATGCACAAAAAGTAGTGATAAATCTATGGTTTGGGACATATGATGTGTAAAGACATATACGATTGTTTGAAGATGGCAGAGTAGGGAGGTCTAGGACTCAGTCCTTCCACCAAAACAATTATTAAACAGGCAGGAATGGTCTGAAACAACTATATTGAAAGCCAGAGGACAGAAGAACACTATACAACATCCAGCGAAGAGTAGGAGAAAAGGCTGATAAATTACAGTAAAGAACAACAAATTGCTCTCTCCATGCACAGCTACTGGTACCCATCCCTCATTTTTGTGGCAGGCCACCATGGGGTCACATCCCTCATTAGCTTGCTGGTGACAGAGGGGGACATAAAAATCCTCTCCCCCAAGAGCAGGTGTGGGCACAGCAGATCACTGATTATGACTTTTTTTAGCTTTTTTTTAAATAATTCAATTTTATTGAGATATATTCACATACCATGCAGTCATACAAAGAGTACAATCAGTTGTTCACAGTACCACCATATAGATGTGCGTCCATCACCAAAATTAATTTTTGAACATTTTCATTACCACACACACAAAAGTAATAAGAATAAAAATTAAAATGAAAAAGAACAATTAAAGTAAAAAGATCACTGGGTGCTTTTTTTTTGCCCCTGTTTTTCCACTCATCCATCCATAAACTAGACAAAGGGGAGTATGATCCTTATGGCTTTCCCCATCACATTGTCACCCCTCATAAGCTACCTTTTTATACAATCATCTTCAAGATTCATGGGTTCTGGGCTGTAGTTTGATAGTTTCAAGTATTTACCACTAGCTATTCCAATTCATTAGAACCTACAAAGGGTTGTCTATATTATGCATAAGAGTGCCCTCCAGAGTGACCTCTTGGCTCCTTTTGGAATCTCTCAGCCACTGTGATTATGACTTTTGATTAGCAAATTTGAATTGCTAGACCTAACTCTGAGAGAAGCCATTGTTGCAACCTGCGCCAGACAAAGGCAGTTGGTTCAACCTGCCCCACACAGGGGCAGTAGCAGTGGAAACTTAAGGATGCTGTGCTTCCTCAAGGCTGTGGAGGACGGTGAGCTAAAGGGCTGCATTTTCTGGGCAGGTCAGGAAAGCTCAGCTTTGGGAAGCCATCAAAGAAGTTGTGGCATTCTTCCTGGTCTTCTCCTCTAGACACTTTCAAACAGGTCTGCATTCCCTTTGTGGGTCCCTGGCCCTGTTTTGGCTGGGAAAGAATGATTTGGAAAAGCCTTCTCTGGTGTGAGATTGCCTCCCATAATTTGCCCTCCAGGCAAAAGCATATTGAGAAAACAATAGGAGTGCAAGAAACAACAGAGATGGACAGTCTGGGGCAAAGTTCTGCTGGCTTCAAACACCTGGGAAAGGGAAGTCTGCTTCCTGGAAAACAGAGGGGACAACCAATCTCCTGTAACCAGGTGAGTTCCAAAACAACTAACAAGCAAATGACCAGGATAAGACAGAGGCCCAGAAATACAGGGAAAACCCTGCACCCTGCATTCCCTCTGGACATACCTTCCAGATAGGAGGCCTAAAGCTCAAGAAAATTTCTGTCTTATCCGCAGCTCATTACAAAATCAAGAAACAGACATTACAGGGAATACATCCAAGAGTTAACAATTTAAAGTATTAAGATGTACAGTGTGCAACAAAAGAATACAAGACAAACAAATAGGCAAAAAATAGGAAATGATGGCCCTTCCAAGGGAGGAGGATAAAAATCGAGAAAAAAAATGAAGACAAGAATATGGACATAGCAAACAATGCCTTTTTAAAAATGATTTTTAAAATGCTCAAGGAGGTGAAGGGAAGTGCAGAGAAAGAACTAAAGAATATCAGGAAGACAACAAACAAGCAATATGAGAATCTTAGTAAGGAGATAGAATAAAATAGAACAACTGGAATTGAATACCACAATAACTGAAATGAATAATTCCCAGGAGAGCTTAAAGAGCAGAATGGAGGTGGCAGAAGAAAGAATCAATGAACTTGAAGACAAGATATTTGAAATGAGTCAGGCTGAGGAGCAGAAAGAAAAAAGAATTATGAAAAGTGAAAATGGCCCAAGATACCTCTGGGATAACAAGTATCAAGTGTACTTCTAGATGCATTATGAGAGTCCCATAACACATGAAAACACATGAAAATACATATCCAGGAAACCCAGAAAACACCAAGCAGAATAAACATGAAGAAAAATACACCCTGTAATATATTGATCATACTATGGAATGCAAAGGACAAGGAGAGAGTTTTGAAACTGTAAGAGAAAAGCAACTTTTTACATACAAGGGAATCCCAGTTAGATTGAGTGCCAATTTCTCATCAGAAACCATGGGGAAGTGGGTTGAAATACATAAAATACTGGAGGAAAACAATCGCCAACTGAGAATTTTCTATCCAGTGAGACTTTCTTTTAAAAAGGAGTGAGAGAGTAAAACATTCTCAGATAAACAGAAGCTAAAGGAATGCCTCACTACTATATCCACCCTACATGCAATGCTAAAGGGAGATCTTCAGGTTGAAAGGAAAGGACACTACACATTGGTTCAAAGTGGCATAAATAAATAAAGACCTGTGGTAAAGGTAACCATTGGGATATTTATAAATGCCAGTATTATGGCAGTGTATTGTTTGATATGTAACTCCACTTCTTACCTCCTAAAGGTGCTAAAATGCAAATGCATAAAAAGTAATGACAAATCTGTCATTTTGGACATAGAATGTACAAAGATATAAGTGGTAACAAATTTAAAAAAAAGATGGGGGGAGAGAGGTGTATAGGAAAAATATATGTACATGCTATTGAAGTTAAGTTGGCATCAAAGCATATATGATTGTTATATATTTAGGGTGTTAAATTTTAACCCCATGGCAACCACAAGGAAAAGAGATGCAAAATATATCAGATGGAAAAGAGAAAGCACTCAATCTAGCACAACACAAAAAAATTAAATAAATATAAAAATAGACATTAACAGAAGAATTGAGGGACAAAAATGGTATAAGACATACAAAGGCAAATAGCAAAATGGCAGAAGAAAGTCCTGCATTATCAGTGGTGACTTAAAATGTGAATGGATTAAACTTTCCAGTCAAAAGGCAGAGACTGACAGAATGGATGACCCAACTATATGCTGTCTGCAAGAGACTCACCTTAAATTAAAGGACACAAGAAAGTTGAAAGAGAAAGATAGGAAAAATATTCCATGCAAGTAGAAACCAAAAGGGAGCTAGAGTAGCAATACCAATATCAGATAAAACAGACTTTAAGTAAAAAACTTACAAGGGACAAAAGCAGCCATTCTATACTGATAAAAGGGGAAATTCAACAAGAAGATGTAACAATTATAAAAGTATATGCACCTGTGATGGTTAGGTTCATGTGTCAACTTGGCCAGGTAATAGTACCCAGCTGTCTGGTCAAGCAAACACTGGACTAACAATTGCTGTGAGGACGTTTGTGGCTGGTTAATAAACCAACAGGCTGGTTTATTAAATCATCAGTCAGTTAACTGCAGCTGTGACTGATGATATCAATGAAGGGCGTGTCTTCCACAATGAGAGAATGCAATTGGCTGGATTTAATCCAATTAATCAGTTGAAGACTTCTAAGCAAGACAGACACCTTCATTTCTTCTTTGGCTGCCCAATGAAGTGTTTCCTGAGGAGTTCGTTGAAGTTGCTGGTTCGTTTCCTGAGGAGTTCATCAAACACGTTCATTGAAGACCACAGTTCATTTCCTGGGGAGTTCATCAAGGTTGCCGGTTCGTTTCCTAAGGAGTTCACCAGACATCTTTCTTGGAGTTGACAGTTTGCTGACTGCTCTACAGAATTTGGACTCATGCACACCCACAGTTGCGTAAGTCACTTTTACAAATTTGACAGTCAGAGACACCTCTCATTGATACTGTTTCCCTAGAGAACCTTAACTAATACAGCATCTAACAGCAGAGCCCACAAATATATGAAGCAAATACTGCCAAATTTGAAGGGAAATTTTGACAGTGCTACATTAATAGTAGGAGGTAGTACACCCCTTTCAATAAGGATAGAACATCTGATTAGAAGATCAATATGGAAATACAATACTTGAATGATACTCTAAACCAACTAGACCTAACAGACATATATAGAACACTTCACCCAACTAAAACAGTCTGCACATTCTTCTCAAGTGCACTGGATCATTCTCCAATATATACCATATGTTAGATCATAAAAGAAGTCTCAATAGTCTCAAAAATATTGAAATCATACAATGTATAGAGTCTCTGACCACACAGAATGAAGCTAGAAATAACAGAAGGAGAAATGCAAAATTCACCAGTGTGTGGAAATTAAACAGCATACTCTTAATCAACCAATGGGTTAAAGAGGAAATAAGAATGGAATTTAGGAAATATTTTGAGGTGAATGAAAATGATAATTGTACCAAAACTTATAAATATGGCAAAGACAGTCCTGAGAGGGAAAGGTATAGCTCTAAGTGCTAACATTAAAAAGGAAGAAAGACTTCAGACCGCGTCACAGCCCGCCAGCCCCGATGGGCGCTCGCGGGGCCCGTGTCTCGAGGCTGCCTCTGGCACGAGTGAAGGCCCTAGTGAAGGCCGACCCCGACGTGACACTTGCGGTACAGGAAGCGATTTTCATTCTGGCCCGAGGAACTGTTTGTGGAGACCATTGCAAAAGATGCCTACTGCTGTGCCCAGCAAGGAAAAAGGAAGACTCTCCAGAGGAGAGATTTGGATAATGCAATTGAAGCCGTGGATGAATTTGCTTTTCGAGACGGTCATTTTAGCTGAGCTGTGAACAAGCCCATTCAAGGTGGGTGTTAATCCTTTACTGGAGTCCTTTATGAAAGGATAAAAGGCAGAGACATTTGGAGAGAAAGCAGAGAGAGAGAAACACCCAGAGAAGCAAGAAGAACCCACAGGAGCTGAGACAGCCTTTGAAACCAGAACCCAGGAAAGGAAAAAAAGACGTCACCATGTGCCTTCCCATATGATAGAGGAACCCTGGATGCCGGTAGCCTTTCCTCAGAGAAGTTATCAGAGGTAGGTTTTAGGAACCTTGGGCCCCATCCTGGAGAAGCATGTTTGGTTAATGGAGTGAAAACAACATTGAATTAGGAGTCTGAAGCCCCGGCTTTTCATCTTGGTTCTACCACCTACTACCAGTGCATCCTAGGCCTTATCTGTTTGGAGTGGGATGTTTTTCCATAAAAGCTCCAAGCAAAGTTAAACCTCCTCCCCAAATTTCACCAAGCAAATCGATGGGCAGAGAATTTTGTGTGGCTGCTATCTTTGGGACATCCAGATCATGGGTTGCAAATAATGCAAGTCTAAAAAGAGAAAAAGACCAGTCCAAACAAGTTGTATGTTTGTCCCATAAGCTGCTATGGAACATTGGTGGAGCACATGATGGAGCCACGACCCCTCAGTACTGCCCCCAAGATTAGTGATGACACCCCACTGGAAATGATGACTTCACCTCAAGCAAGCTGGACTCTGGTTAGAACCCCACAGGGGAATGAATTGCAACTACCGTTTAATGCAAACCACCCTCTGCTCCTCGCTGCAGATGCAGTGCAGTATTATCATTTCCTGCTTGCTGGTCCAGTCCAAGTATGAGTTCCACTAAGTCTCAGCTGCCTCACTCAGGAGGTCCTTCTGAATGTACCATTTCTTGGCTTGTCCCTGGGATACCATTTCCATTCCCAAGAACCTGTAGTCCTGTGGTCACAACATGAGCACCTAAAATGTGCTGGTAACCCTTTTGATGAAGCAAGCACTTCCTTCAACCCTTTTCCCCACATACCTCAATATATATGGAGAATCCAAATTCCCACAGAAATGGATAGCAAACTCTTTAAGTGCAGGGTTCCCCTACAACCTTCTGTCCTTAGTGAAGCTCAGAGGTTTAATTTAAGAAACTTGGGGCCCTCGGTGAGTCTAATTTTAAAAAACTCTTGGCGAGCTATTCATGTACATAATGAAGTGAACACGGGAAGTGGGTGAGACTTACCTCCCGAATCCCTAATGACCTTCCACAGGAAATTAAGCCCCTGCCCTGGTGTGGAAGTCCTTAAGATGTCTTATACAGAAGTCGAGTCAGATTACAGGGCTTGTCAGGACACGGTGTCTGCCAATTCCTCAAGTCAAGCCAGTAGAGTAAGTACCCAGGCACCTCCCTGACTTTAAACCTAGCTGATGAAGCAGTCACTTGATGGGTTTCATAAAAAGGAGAATAACACATTCACACTAGGCAGCTGTGAGGCCACAACACTCACAGATATAACCTTCTCACTGTGCACAAAGTAACCTGCACCTGAGATTTACCCTCCAGAACCATGAGGTGCACGGCCAGGACACCTGAGGGCTGCCTTGGAGGCCACCTCAGTCATTCTGCCTTGGCCCAGGCATAACGAGAAGTTCAGTCTGGTCCTGACACTTATACAGAGTTAAAATTATAATAAGACATTTACAGACATCGCATCAAACTACTCTTCTGCCCTGATGCGTGAGTTTAGCTGCTAGATGCTAGGAGATCTGGCCACAGAGAATTGCATGGTAGGATTACAGACTAAAAGCAGGCAGACGGACACAGGCAGTTCCTGATCCAGAGCCACCAGAGAGATTTCAGAATGTCTCCGACCTTATGATCTGGTGTCCGGCATGCAGTGATGAATGACCTGTCCTTCTGCCCTCAGCTGATGCAAGCACACAGGCCCAGCCGCGAACTGGAGAGGAAAATGGAGCGTCACACTCCAATTGGTTTAGCTTTGCCGGGGACACTTTATAGTGTTAAGTATAAGCATCTACAATGAGAGATTCCTGCTGATGCAAAAACTGCATTAAGTTCCAAGAATTCCATGTAACAAACAAAACATACTGGCTAGACAGTACCGGTAACAAAGATGGAAAATTCCACTGTGGTAAGTTCAAAGCATCCTTCATGCATTCAAGACTCAGTCTGGAGGAACTTGCTGAAGGAAGAGAACCAGATGACTCTTCATATGGTACCTGAGGCACCCACAGTGGAGGGATTTATTTGAGGACTGAGGTCCCTTCTATGCAGGTAAGGAAAAGAGTGAAATTTGGGTTAAAGTCATGGATGTGTGTGCATCTGTATTTATATCTATATCTGTAAATTAGATATAGGTATGTAGATATGTACATCTATACACAGAGTGCATTTGCTAATATTAGTACAAGAGAAATATTTTAAATTAATACTTTATTTTAATAATCTCCTTTGACATTTCAATTACATTTTTAGAAGGAACAGAATAAGAAAAGGACAGGGGTTTTATTCACTTTAATTTCCACTTTGGTTTTATCACAATGAACCTAGAGATATCTCCATTTCTTCGTGGAGTGTATGACAAGGTGGTGTCATGAATCAGAAGATGGCAAGTCTATGACCATGGTGACGGCCCATGATGTGGCTGGTGAGGGTGTGTGACATGGGTGTGTGAGCTGGAAGTCTGGCCTAAGTCTGACCCAGGCAACTTGACATATAGCCAAATGGTTGATTCGTTTAGAAATCTTATTCTGTGTAGTTCTCTAATCTGTCAGGTGTGCTATTCTGTTTCATTACAAATGACATTTAAAAACCAACTCTAAAATTTCCGTTTCGTTTGGGTGTTGTAACTTGATTCTGAGTTTAAGAGTTGTGAATATTTTATTGAAAAAAAATGAAGAAAGACTTCAAATCAGAGACCTAACCTCAAACTAGAAGAACTAGAAAAATCAGAGTAAACCAAACCCAAAATGAGCAAAAGGAAGGAAATAACAAAGATAAAAGTGGAGAAAAATGAAATAAAACAAAAAAAAATAGAAAGAAACAAAACCAAAAGTTGGTTCTTTGAAAAGATCAATAAAATTGACAAACCTTTAGCTAGTCTGATAAAGAATAAAAAGAGAGGATATAAATATGAAAATCAGAAATGAACACTGGACATTATTACTGCCCCCACTGAAATAAAAAGAACTATTACAGAATTCTATGAACAACTATATGCCAATAAATTAGATAACCTAGGGTGATAATGCGATTGGGAAAGCCATATGGACCGCATTCCCCTTTGTCCAGTGTATGCATGAATGAGTAGAAAAATGGGAGCAAAAAAAGAAAAGGCACCCAGTGTTCTTTTTCACTTTAATTTTTATTCTTATTATTTTTGTGTGTGTGGTAACGAAGTTGTTCAAAAATTAATTTTGGTGTTGAATGCACAACTACATAATGGTACTGTGAACAACTGAATGTATGCTTTGTATGACTGCATGGTATATGAATATATCTCAATAAAAATGAATTTAAAAAAAGTATTATGTAAAGATAGAAGAAATGAAATAAGAATAAACGTTTAAAAAACAATTAGATAACCTAGATGAAATGGACAAGTTTTTGGAAAGATACAAACTACCTACTGAAGAAGAAATAGATCACAACAAACCAATTACTATTATAGAGATTGACTCAGTAATCAAAACTCTCCCAACAAAGAAAAGCCCAAGACTAGGTATCTTCACAGGGGAATTCTACCAAACATTCCAACACAATTTAACTCCAATTTTGCTCAAACTCTTCCAAAAAATTGAAGAGGTGAGAATACCACCTAATTCATTCTACAAGGACAACTTTAGGAAAGCCAGATAAAGGTACCATAAGAAAAGAAAACTACAAACCCAATATCTAGTATGAATATAGATACAAACATCCTCAACAAAATATTAGCAAACCGAATTCACAGCATTTTAAAAGAATTATACACTGTGATAAAGCAAGATTTATCCCAGTTATGCAAGATTGGTTCAAATAAAGAAGTCAATTAAGATAATATAATACATGAACACAATGAATGGAGGAAAAAAAAACATTATCATCTCAATTGATGCAGAAAAGGCATTTGACAAAATGTAGCACAGTTTCTTGATAAAAACATTTAGAACACCAGGAATACAAAGAAACTTCCTCAACATGATAAAGGGAATATACGAAAAGCCCAGAGCTAAAACCCTGTTTAATGATGAAAGAATGAAAGCTTTCCCTATAAGATCAGGAACAAAGCAAGGATTCCCACTGTCACCACCACTAAGGAAAGCATCCAAACTGGAAAGGAAAAAGTAAAACTTTCCCTATTTGTAGATGACGTGATCTTATGTACAGAACATCCTGAAAAATCTACAATGAAGCTCCTAGAGCTAACAAATTCAGCAAAGTGGCAGGGTACAACATCAATACCCCAAAATCAGTGCTGTTGCTATACACAAGCAAAGGACAAATCAGAAGACGAAATCATGAAAAAAAAATTCCATCCACAATAGCAACTAAAAGAATCAAAATCAGGAATAAATCTAACCAAGGACATAAAGGACTTGTACACAGAAAACTACAAAATTTTGCTAAAATAATTCAAAGAAGACATATGTAAATGGAAGGACATTCCCTGTTCATGGACTGGAAGACTAAATATCATTAATGTCAGTTCTACCCAAAGTACTTTATAGATTTAAAGCAGTCCCTAACAAAATTGAAACAAACTTCTTTGCACAACAGAAAAGCCAATCATTAAATTTCCATGGAAGGGTAAAGGGCCCCGAATAGCAAAAGCCATCTTGAAAAAGAAGAATGAAGTTGGAGGACTCACACCTGCTGATCTTAAAACTTATTTAACGGCCACAATAATCAAACAGCATGGTACTAACACAAGGCCAGACATATAGAACAATGGAATGAAAATGAAAGCTCGACAATCAACCCTTACTGCTACAGCCAGCTGATTTTTGACAATGTGGCAAAGACCACTCAGTTGGGAAAGAGTAGTTTCTTCAACAAATGGTGCTGGGAAAACTGAAGCTTCATTTGCAAAAAAAAAAAAAAAAGGAGGATGCCTTTTTTACATTGCTGGTGGCAATGTAAAATGATGTAGCTGCTGTGAAGAGAGTTTGGTGGGTCCTCAGAAAGCTAAGTATCAAAATACCATATGACTTGGCAATCCTACTACTTGGTATATACCCAAAAGAACTGAAAGCAGGGACTTGAACAGATATTTGCACATCAATGTTCATAGTGGCATTATTCACAATTGTCAAAAGATAGAAGCACTCAAGTGTCCGTCAACCAATGAATGGAAAAATACAATGTGGTATATCAATATCATAGAATATTATTCATCCATAAAAAGGAATGAATTTCTGATACATGTGACAACTTGGATGAACCTTGAAGACATCATGTAGAATGAAATAAGCCAGAAACAAAAGGAGAAATATTGTATGATCTCACTGATGTGAAACAATCAGGATAAGTAAACTCATAGAGTTAGAATCTAGAATATAGTTTAACATGGGATGGGGTGGGCCGAGGGAATGGGAAGTTAAGATTCAAAATGTACAGGGTTCCTATGTGGAATGATGCTAATGTTTTGGCTATGGATGGTGGTGATGGTAGCATAACAGTGTGAACATAATTAACAGCACTGAAATACACACATCTGAATTTGATTAAAAGGGGAAATGTTAGTTTGTGATATGATGTACCAGTTTGTATATATTATGTCCCCCAGGAAAAGCCATGTTCTTTGATACAGTCTTGTGGGGGCAGATGTATTGGTGTGGATTAGGTTGGAACCTATTGGTTCAGTATTTCCATGGAGGTGTGGTCACACCCATTCCATGTGGGCCTTGATTGGTTTACTGGACCCTTATATAAGCTCAGCCTTAAGGAGCTCACTGTTGCAGCTGAGACAGACCTTTTAAAGACAGTTGTGGGAAGCTGATGCAGACATTTTGGAGAAAACCACTTTAAACACAACCTGGGAGCAAGCAGATGCCAGTCACGTGCCTTTCCAGCCAACAGGTTTTCCAGATGCCAATGGCCTTTCTCCAGTGAAGATACCCTTTGTTGATGGACACTTTATGGCCTTAAGACTGTAACTGTGTAACCAAACAAATCCCCTTTTATAAAAGCCAATCCATCTCTGGTGTTTTGCATTCTGGTAGCATTAGCAAACTGGAACATATGGTAACAGAACAATTTTTTTTTTAATCCATGGAATTACACTATGCAAACAGTGAACCCTAATTTAAAACATGGAGTATAGTTAATAGTAAAATTATAAAAACGTGCTATCATCAGTTTTGACAAATGTTCCACCCCAATGCAATTTATTATAATAGGGTGGTATATCAGAAACCTGTATTTTCTGTAAACCCACGAGTTTTCTAATAAAGAAAAAAAAGGATGTAATTTGTAACAAGTACAACAAAATCGTGGGGAGATGGAGGGGTATAGGAATGGTGTTTGTGTATGCTATTGAAGCTAAATTGGTATGCTATTGAAGCTAAGCTGATTGTTATAGGATGTAACAATCCTATAACCTTGGTAACCACAAAGAAAATATATGAAAAACATATACAGAAATAAATGAAAAGGGGCTCAAAACTGTACAATTTTAAAAATCAAATAAATATGAAAATAGGCATTAAGGGAAAAACTTGACAGACAAAAAATATATAAGACTTCAAGACCAAACAGAAAAATGGCAGAAGGCATGCATTATCAGTAATTAATTTAAATCATAAGTGGAATAAACTCTCCAGTCAAAAGGTTGATTGGTAGAGTGGATTATAAAAAAGCATGATCTATGGTGATGAATGCACAACTATGCTATGATACTGCAAGCCATTGATTGTAAACTTTGGACGAGTTGTATGGTGTGTGAATATATCTCAATAAAATTGGATTTTAAAAAAAGCATGATCCAACTACATGTGTCTTGTTCACAAGACACACTTTAAATTCCAAGAAACAAATAGGTTGAAAGTGAAAGGATGGAAAAAATATACCATGCAAATAGTAGTCAAAAGATGTTATCAGATAAAATAGTATTAAAGTCAAAATTTTTATGAGGGACAAAAAAGGTCAGTATACACAGATAAAGAGGTCAATTCAACAAGAAGGCACAACAATTATAAACATATATGCACTTAACAGCAGAGTCCCAAATATGTGAAGCAAATTTTGAGAGAATTGAGAGAAGAAATAGACTGTTCTATGTTAATAGTCCACTTTGAATAATGGAAAGAATATCTAGACAGAAGATCAATATGATTATAGAAGACTTGAATGATACTATAAACCAACTAGACCTAACATACATATATGGGACATTTTGCCCATGAACAGCAGAAAACATTCTTCTCTAGTGCACAAGGATCATTGTCAAGGATATGATCATTGTCAAGTCTATAAAACAATTCTCAATGAATTAAAAAATACTGAAATCATACAATGTATATTCTCCATTACACAATGGAATGAAGCTAGTAGTCAATAACAGAGGGAGAACTGTAGTATTCATAAATAGGTGGAAATTAAGCAACACGTTCTTAAACAACCAGTGGGTCAAGGAAGAAATCACAGGGGAAATTAGGAAATGTTGTGAGGTGAATGAAAA
>PVKY010006455.1:0-15968 GCA_004027775.1 Bradypus variegatus
CTGCATGGCCGCGTCCCAGTCCAGAGACTCCACGGAGGTGCTGACCCACTTGGCGGGGCCGTAGCGGCGGATCTCGTAACTGCGGGGCTAGAGGGGCACAGCGCACACGCGGCGGCCGTTCCAGGAGCGCAGGCCGCGGGCGGCGCCACCAGGGCCGCCGGGCTCTCGGGCCCACCCGCGGCCTGCCCCGGGGTCCCGGTGCCTTCGGGGCGCGCAGGGCCGCTCGCCGCTCGGCGGACCCGTCCGCCTCGAAAACGAGCACCGGGGAAGCCCCTCGGCCCGGAGGGGCCCCCGCGGGTTGGGGGATGATGGGCTCCTTTATCCACCGCAGAGGAAACGCGGGGGGACGTGGCGCCCCAGGTCTCCGCGGACGCCCGGACGGTGCCGTTGGGGCAGGAACCGCGCGGGGTTCGCGGCCACCGCGGAAACTACCTTTCACCGAAATCACAACCCCCCGCCCCCGGGCCCGGCGGCCCCGCGCCCTCTCCTGCCCGGGCCCTCCCCTACCTGGGCGCCCGCAGGCTCCGGGGCCTGCCAGGCCGGCGTCTCCAGGGCCGCCCCGGACTCGGGCTCGGGCACCTCGGCCATGGGCCGACACCGCGACAGAGCTGGCGAGCCACGTCCGGAAGGCCGCACCTGGCGCCGCGCGTCCGCTCCCCGGGACCCGCCCCGGCCCCGGCGGCCGCCCTTGGTCCTAGAGTCCCGCCAAGGCCCCCCCGGGGTGCCGGCCTCCTGCGCCCCGGGTCCCGTCCCGGGCTCCTGGGGGGGCCGTCCTCCTGCGCCCGGGTCCCCGCCCCGGCCACCCGCGGGGCCGTCCTCCTACGCCCGGGTCCCGCCCCGGCCTCCCACGGGTCTTCCTTCTGCTCCCCGGGTCCCGCCCCACCAACGCACTAACCGCAGTGTGGGGTCCGGAGCCAACGGGACACGGCCCGAGTCTGGGCCGATATAGGACGCTCCCGCCTCCCGGGTTCCCCGCAGGGACCTCGGCCCGGGTCGGGGCTGGGGAGAGACAGAGACACGACCCTGCCTGGAGCGGGGCTTTCAGGGCCGCTGTCGGCTGGGCTTTTTTTGGAGGTCCCTTCCACCTCTTCCTTTTTATTTTATTTTATTGGGGCAACATATATATATATATATGTCATAAAATTTGCATTTTAACCATTTTTAAGTGATATGCTTCCGTGACATTAATTACAAACAATGTTTTGCAACCAGCACCACTATTTCCAAAACCTTGTCTTCCCCGAAACAGAAATTCTTTACCCGATAGGCAACGACTCCCCACCCCTCCCCACCCTAGTCACCGCTAATCTGCTGTCCCTGTGAGTTTACTTGTTCTGGATATTTCATGCCAAGAGAAGGCATTCAGTATCTGTCCTTCGGGGCCTGCCTTCTTTCATCTGTCTGATGTCTTCCAGGGCCACCCTTGCGGCAGCAGGTCTCAGAACGTCCTTCTTGTGACTGAGGGGACTTCCTTGGTCCGCACAGACCCCTGTGGTGCATCCTGTTTCCACCTTTGGACTGTTGGAACCATGTACCTGTTTGGGTCTGTCTGCAGTTCTCTCAGCGTGTACCTGGAGCAGTTGCCCGGCCTTACGTTGGAATGACCCCGTTTGGATGTTTGGTGTCTCGCTGGGGAGCCGGTGGGGTGGGTCTGACGGGTCTGGGACCCCCTCCCTAGGCCCCAGTGCACCGGAGCCAGGTCAGCAGATGGGCGCATGCCCAGGTGGGGAGCCAGGCCCTGCCCCCCGTGGGGTTTCCCGCTGCCTGCATTCAGTGGCGAGTGGGAGGGCGCCTGTCCTCCAGGTGGAGGGGGCACGCACCTGCCCACCCTGACTGGGCCCAGCGCTCCCGTGGCTCACTGGCACCTAGAAGGTGGCCAGAACCCTGACTTGCACTGGCCTCTTGACCTTTCCCGGAAATTACATCAAACCCTGGGAGCCATCCCACCAGGTCTGACTGGCTGAGGAGTGCGGGGTAGTAGCCAGGCCCTAGATCTTTTTTAATTTTTAATTTTTGGGTCAGATTTATTTTATTATTATTATTATTTGGGGGGGTAACAAATTTCAGATAAAATTCACATATCCAGTTCATCCATTTAAAGCGCATCACTCAATGGTTTTGAGTCTCTTCCCAGAGTTGTGTCACCATCACTGCAATCAAATTTAGACCATTTTCGTCTGTGCCCACCAGAAACCACATACCCTTTAGCCTTCACGCCCCAGTCTCCCAGCCCCCGGCAACCAGGAATCTGCCTTCCGTCTCTGCAGATTCGCCTGTTCTGGACACTTTGTGTAAATGGCACCCTATGGTGCGTGGTCTTTTGAGTCTGACTTCTTTCATTTAGCATCACGGTTTCAAGGTTCAGCCATGTTGAAGCAAGCAATGCGACTTCATTCTTTTACAACTATTTTACCACTATTGTGTGGGCTGTTGTTCTTAGGGCGGAGAACTTCTCCTTCGCTCCCCCTTCCCAGGCCTCCAGACACCTGACGCTCTCTAGTGGCCATATCAAATCTACTCTCAAAAATCTGAATTATGTAGTGAAAGAAAAATAACTAATTTTAACACTTTTAAATAGCCTGTTTATTTTTTAAATTGCATTTCATTGAGACATATTCACATACCACACAATCATCCATGGTGTACAATCAGCTGTTCACAGTACCATCATAGAGTTCTGCATTCATCACCTCAATCTATTTCTGAACATTTTCCTTATACCAGAAAGAATAGAAGTAATAAAAAATAAAGGTAAAAAAAGAACACACAAATCATTCCCTCCTCCCACCCAATTTTTCATTTAGTTTTTGTCCCCATTTTTCTACTCATCCATCCGTATGCTGAGTAAAGGGAGTGTGATCCACAAAGTTTTCACCATCCCACTGTCACCCCTTATAAGCTACATTGTTATACAATCATCTTCAAGGGTCAAGGCTACTGGGTTGGAGTTTGACAGTTTCAGGCATTTACTTCTAATTATTCCAATACATTAAACCCTAAAAGGGTTATCTATATAGTGTGTAAGAGTGCCCACCAGAGTGACCACTCAACTCCATTTGAAATCTCTCAGCCACTGAAACTTTACTTTGTTTCATTTCACATCCCCCTTTTGGTCAAGAAGATGTTCTCAATCCCGCAGTGCAGCTCCAGATTCATCCCCGGGAGTCATATCTTGTGTTGCCAGGGAGATTTACACCCCTGGAAGTCAGGTCCCATGTAGCAGGGAGGGCAGTGAGTTCACCCACCAAGTTGGCTTAGCTAGAGAGAGAGGCCACATATGAGCAACAAAGAGGCACTCAGGGGGAGACTCTTAGGCACAATTATAAACAGCTTTAGCCTCTCCTTTGCAGTCACCTGTTTATTTTAACTCACCTAGCAGGTGCTTAAGTGACACTGCAAAATTGAGAATATTATCTTATTTTATTGCAGGCATTTTTTTTTAAGAGCAATAGGAAGCGATCTATTTGGTTGCTTAAGAAATCTATTTTAATTTTAATTTGAAGAACAACTTTTACAGTTATCAATGCCTAATTTGGGATATGGGGACAATTTGTAACAAAACTGAGATTAAATTTTGAGGCATTAATGTTATAAGGTGTGTAATATACAATTAATGAAGGCAACAGCAGATGACGAGGCCCCATTATCTATATTTACAGGGTGGTAATTCATTACATAAAAGAATAGAAGGAAGGGAAGGAAATAATTTATTTCAAAATAACAGGATTTCAGATAGAAAAAATTTAATGAAATTTGGAAGGTTCAAGTTTCATATTCATATTTCAAAATAATCAAGCTAGTTTTCTTGTTGATTTATTACGATAAAATTATTTTTTCCATACAACAAGAATAAATACAATAAAAGTTTATGTTACACTATGAACCAGATACTTTATTTAAGCTTTACAGCAAATTTTGAGAGAAGTCCTGTTTTCCACATTTCAAAGTCCGTGAAGCTGGGGGGGAAGGGAGGGGGAGTTTCCTGAGTGTTTCCAGTGGGAAGGAGGGTGCTGGGGGTTTCCCTCCCCTCTCCTGGCTCCACATCCAGTGACAGATGAGAAAGGATTTTACATCCTAGCTGTTATGGACCGAATCGTGTCCCTCAAAAGGATATGTTCAAGTCCCAAGCCCAGGTCCTGTGAACGCAATCCTATTTGGAAACAGGGTCTTTGAAGATGTGATGAGCTAAGACAAGGCCAAGCTGGAGTGGGGTGGGCCCTGATTCAATAGGACCAAGGTCCTTATAAGGAGAGAGACAGGAGATGGGGGGATGCCCGTGACGGAGGCACAGACTGAGAGATGCCACAGGTGCCACCAAGCCACCTCCAGAACCCCACAGGCTTCAGGGGCACATGGCCCTGTCGACCCTTAATTTTGGACATCTGGTCTCCAGAACGGCAGTGTGTTAGAGCTCTGTGGTCTTAAATCATTTAAACCACCCAGTTTGTGGTACTTTGTTACAGCAGCTCTAAGAAATTAAGACAGTGTTTTCCCATATTTGCCATATGCTATATAATCCTTTTTTTTTTTTCTATATCTTTCAAATACTCCTCATCTGCCACAAACAAGCAGTATTTTAAGAGCAGATGTGCAGTGGTGGTCTGGATAGACAAAGTCACGGGGTGCAGACAAACTCAGGGCTCACTGCTGATGAGCAACAGTTGATTCTTACTCATGCCAAGTCCTTGCTGGCTGGGGGGAGTCTCAGGGCAGCTCCCCTCGACGCTGGACCGGGGTGGGGCAGCGTGGCTCCGGCTCACTGCAGCAGGGAATGGAGGGCCTGAGTGTCCTACAGCAGCAGTCACATGCTTCCTGCAGTAGAAGGCATGTCACCTCCATCACATCCCATCACATTTCATTGGCCAAAGTAAGTCAGAGGGCCTTGGCTAATGTCAAGGGAGTGCAAACGTGCAATCACCCTATATTCTTAAAAGGAGAAGAACCCGAAATATGGGAGAGAAGTACTGCTGTCTGACACAGTTATCACTTAGTCATTTGTTGGTCATGTATTCCGTAACTGTGGCAGAGTTTATTTCCCAAAGATAGTTGCAACATTATCTCCCATCCAACATGTTCTTATAATGTGACTTTGACACACCTCCCATCCAGAGGTAGGGTCTGGGGTGATTTGGAGCTGTATGTACACCAGAGAAACATGTTCTTAAATTTAATCCATGCCTGTGGGTGTGAAACCATTGTAAGTAGGATCTTTGGCTGAGGCTACTTCAGTTAAGGTGTGGCCCACCTCAATCAGGGTGGGTCTTAATCCTATTACTGGAGTCCTTTATAAGAGGATGAAACTCAGAACAAGAGAAAGAAAGAGAGCCCCAGGAAGCAAGAAGCTGAAAAAGAACTGGAAGAGAAGGGAGACACCAGGAGAGACCGCCACGTGCATTGCATGTGACAGAGGAGCTGGGGACCAGGGATCGCCAGCAGCCAGTCGCAGAAAGCATCATCTTGATGACACCATGATTTGGACATTTTTAGCCTCAAAACCATGACCTAATGAGTTTCCATTGTTTAAACCACCTCACTGCACGGCATTTACTTGATCAGTCAATGAAACTAAAACAGGGTCTATGTTTTTTCTCCTTGAAACTGGGCAGGCCTGTGACTATAGTAGCAGTAACTCCCTGTGACTTCCAAGGCTGGATCATAAAGTTTCCCCCTAGTTCTCTTTGCAGGGAACCAGGCAACCATGCTGGAGGAAAGCCAAGCAGCCCCACGGTGTGGGCAGGTTCCTGGCTGAGGTCCCGAGTGACAGCTGACATCAGCCACCACACATGGGGGGAGAGAGCTCAGATGATTCCAGCATCCTCCCGTGAGTCCCTGCAGACGTCCTGGAGTCTGCTCAGCCAAGGCCCCGGAAACCACGGAGCAGACAAATCTCCCCCTGCCGGACCCTCTCTGATTTCTTAACCCGCAGAATCTGTGAGCACAGTAAGAAAGTGGTTGTTTATTTTATGCCACTAAATTTGGGGTGATTTGTTTTTCAGGGATAATCACTGGAAAGTATCCCTATGTATAGTGCTGTAGAAGGTGTTGAATAAAATTTGGTCCTGCTCCATACCAAAAGCTTCAGCTGCAAAAGAACAATTAGATAAATCGAATTTCATCAAAATTTAAAACTTTTGAAAATCAAAGGATTTTATCATAAAATTAAAAAGACAACCTACATAATGAGAGGAAATATCTGGAAACCACATATCCCATAAGGGCTTAATATCTGGAATGTATAAAGAAATCCTACAACTCAGCCATAAAAATTCAAACAGCTCAATTTAAAAATGGGCAAGAGACTTGAAGAGACATCTCTCCAAAGAAGATATACAAATGCTGATAAACGGATGAAAAGATGCTTAACATCATTAGCCATTAGGGAAATGGAAATCAAATCTACAATAAGATACCATTTCATACCCACTAGAATGGGGTCTATTAAAAACAAGCAAACAGACAATAAGACTTGGAGAGGATGTGGAGAAACAGAAACACTCCTGCATTATTGGTGGGAATTTAAAATAGTGCAGTCACTGTGGAAAAGTTTGGTGGTTCTGCAAAAAGTTAATATAGAATTACCATATAATCCGACAATCCCACTTCTAGGCATATACCCAAAAGAACTGAAATTAGGGATTTGAACAGATATTTGCACACTGATGTCCATATCAGCATTAGTGACAATTGCCAAACTAGGAAAGCAAACCTAGTGTCTATCAACTGATGAATAGATAAGCAAAATGTGTTACACCCATAGGAATATTATTCAGCCATAAAAGGGAATGAAGTTCTGATACATGCTACAACGTGGACGGATCTTGAAGACATCCTACTGGGTTAAATAAGCCAGACACAAAAGGACAAATATTATATGATCTCCCTGTATGAAATAATTAGTATAAGCAAATTCATAGTCAGAAACTAGAATAATAGGGAATGCCATGTGTGTGAGGGGGATATATGGGGTAACGCTGCACTTTTGTACTTTCTGCATGATTTTTCTGTAAATCTACAACTGCTCTAATTAAAAAAAAAGAAAGGGGTAATAATTACATCTACTCCAGAGGGTAATAAGAACAAACATGAGGCCGTATAAACCAAGTGCCTAGTATAGTGGCAGCTCTGGAGACATCTGGAAGTGCCAGCTCTGACATTATTGTTTATCAAATAATCAATGCCTGTGATACTCTGAGGAATGTCAAAGTTCATTTCAATCCTTCAGAGCCCTTGAGAAATGGTTGAAGAAAGTGAGAAAAGAGAAGAAGGAGTAATAATCTGACACAATTTTCAGGAATGTGTGGGCATGAGGAGTTCAATTTATCAGGTAGCAGACAGGGACCATTGAGTGGGTATTTCAGGGGGGCTGCTTCTGTGTGATGTAAGGAGAACATGGTAGCAGTTGATTCCCCCCAAAACATAACTGCCTGCCCAATGAACAACTGTCAGCATGGCAGTCATTGCTCTTAAAATTCAAGTTCCCTCCTACCCAAAAGAACCCTTGCTGCCCTCTCTGATGGCCAAGCATAGCCAGTGAGCAAACTGAGCTCACCAACCCAGACGGAGAATCACAGCTGGCTTTGAGCCTTCCATGACACAGCTTTGTGTCTGAATTTTTCTTCTCTGGGACAAAAGAAAACAAATATAAAAACAATTGGGATTCTTAAATTGCTAACCCAGTTAATTAATTCTGACATATGTTTTTCTTCGTATTTTATTATCTCTGAAATCAGAATGTATATTATAATCCACAGGGTCTTACAATTACAGTCACCCCATCAGCAGTCCATTAAAAACAACAAAGAGTCCAGAAATGGTCCTGGCCTTCCCCTGACTCACTGTCCAGCCATGTTTTACTCTGGGGTCACTCCTGCCACCACAACATAACTAAATAGTTGGCCTTTTTCTAGTCACCACAGTCTCAAATGTGATAACTGTAAAATGGGTAGCAACTTTGTATTTTAATGAATGCCACCTTTTCTTTCAGCTGGCTTTGTTGAGAATTACAGTACACATCCATTATTTAGACACAAACAACCCATGGAGCCCTTTTTACACTGAGCAGTTTGCCCAGTGCCTGATACATAATTGCTTGATAAATGTTGAATGAGTGCCAGTCATAGAATTTATCAGACACCTGGAGAGCAATTGAATGCCAAAGTTAAAGCTGGAAATTCCTTTAGAAATTAAAACATCCATTTTAATCCAAGAAATGCTGAGTATAACCCTGGAGGCCCTGGTGAGTTTTTATTTAAAAGGAGGGGCACCCTTACTGATTTAAAAATTGCATGCTTAGAAGTGAAAGTGGGTGACCAAATACTCCACAATTAGATAGCCCTCATTCTCAAACGCACTTAAGAGAAAGTAAATTCCTGATGTGGCTCGGGGAACATGTTTCCAATAGGTCCCTTGATTAAGAAGCATTTCCTAAAAACTTGGGGGCATTGAGGCTGTCCCCCTTAACGCGTACATCTGGGGCTTTCACTGCTGCCACAGAATTATTACATTATTTCTTGCTGAGGACAATTTACAGAATTGGTGGGAATTGGGCTTGACTCCCACAGGACTTTGCTGGAACACAGGTGTTACAGTACTTTGAGGCTCCTGCTCCCTGAGAGAGGAACCACCCTGCTCTTTTCTAGAACATTCCATGACCTAGCCAAGGCTCTTCTGCTTACCTTTGCATAGCATCCCCCTCAGTCTGTTTGGTCTGCAATGTTCAGAATGAGAGCCAGGCCTGGGAGGTCAGCAGTGGATTAAAAATGGACTCCAGGGTGGGCCACTGGGAGGAGGTAGAGAAGGGGAGGGAGAAATTCATTCTTATTCCCCCTGAAAAATTCAGAGGTCCTTTGTTTTGTTTTCTTGCCTAAAGTTTGCTTGCCCTGAACGAGATCACTTCCTTCCTGGGCAACAGACTTTTGGGCCCTGGGCACTTTTGCCTCAGTAGGCCCCATTAAAAACAAGCAACAACAAAATCTACATTATATTTTACGGCTGCACTGGTATAAAGGTGAATATAATCTCTGACCCTAAAGTTCATGTTTTCTTCTGGTTTTAAAGGAAATGAAGACATTTTCAGCAGGGGCTGAAATCCCACACTTGGGATTTTCTGGGGAGCTCATGCGGTGTCGCAGAAGGTGCTTTAGCCCGGGAGGGGAGGCTGCTGTTACCAGGAGCGCAGCGCTGGAAGAGTCACACAAACTCGCCCAGCTGTAGTTTTGACATTTATAAAACAAGAATTTCAACTATGCGGTTTTGAAGATCTTCCTTAGAGCTAATGACCTATGATTCTTGTTACCAGGTGATCCAACATTTTGACCTTTATTTTTCCAACATTAAACTGATTTCTACTCTGATACTGCTCGGTAAAGGAGGCAGATACAGGTCCAGTGTGAGACTCTCCCACGTAACGAAGACGAATTCCTCTCCCTCCAAGGCAGCAAATCAGAAGGTGAGTGAGAGCAAGAGAAACTACGACGGAGGTAACTGCACGTGCTTTAATTATTTCTTTAAGTAAAATGTTTGCAAATGTCAGTCTTAATGTCAGAACACATTTCACTATTAGTTGCAACACAACAATGCTGCACTGCAACTGTAGAGGGATCTTTTCTTCCTTCTAGAACTTTCTATTAATCTGAAGCAGTCAGAAGTGAAACCAAGAGGCCCTGAAATAACTGGGATAGGAAGAAAAGTTATATTTGGTGGCAAAAGCAATGACCTTTTGGATTGCCAGATTTTCTTATTTTTCTTTCCCTTCGGAGGGATTTCTTTACTCATTCGAAATTCCAATTTCTTTCTCAACTCATATAGAATTGAGCAATGGGCTGTTTTTCTCAGGGGTATTACACATTTTAGAAGAGGCCAGTCTCCCTAAAAAACATAGGGAAACTTTTCCCTAAGGAACTTGAAATCGGTTTGCCAAGCTTTTCCCCAGCCTAAACAGAGCGCCCCATCCAGCCAGGAGAGGACCAGTGAATAGCGGCTATCGGGGCCGGGTGGGCTTCTCCCGCTTCCCAGGTGGGCTTTACTAAGGGTCAAGCGCTGGTCTTCAACTCTTTCCAAGAGCAGTTTAGTTTTGCTCAGCCAATCCAGCTGATCCAGGCCAGGTGCGCCAAGCCAGGTGCGCCAGGCCAGGTGTGCCCTCTCCATGCCAACCATGTCCGGGGCCTTCTCCCCAGGGGGGTTCCCTGGTGGCCTCCTCGTAGGATGGTGGCGAGCCCACGGAGAGGGCGGCCAGAGCGGAGTGTGGGAAGTCCTGCTGGCCGCCCCCGGGCCGGGCCGGCAGGAAGTCAGACGCTTCTCCGCCTGGGGGCGGCTGTGGGAGGTCGATGCTGAAGATGCGGCAGCCCGGGGCCCTGCGCGCCTTGCAGCGGCCGGACAGGTAAAGCAGCAGAAAGGCCAGGAAGAGCAGGGAGGTGGCTGGGAGGAGGATGAACAGGACGGGCTCTGCGTCTTCTTGGGAGGAACTTAGCTTCCGGGTGCCCTGGAGTTAGGGGTGGAAATGAGTTAGAAAGCGGGAGGGAAGGCCCCTGCGTCTCCAAGGCCTGCAGTTCTCCTTCACCCTTTACTCTGAATCCCTGCCAGCACCCATCGAGGCCAATGGCTGGAGCCTCCCTGAAATAAAGCGAATTTGCATGGTCAGGTGTGAGCTCAGAGTGTCAGTAAGTATGCAGGGATGATGTCCTATGGCATTTCTCCCAAACAAACATACTGGATTAAATTTTATTCTGTAGCTCCACCACTCATTCTTTGAATGGGAACTCCTATTTATGTATTTATTGTATTTAGAATCAGACCAATACCGCTTTATTACCACAGAAAGGATCGTGGGACTTACTTAAGTTCTTTAACTCTGGAATAAAACCTCACATTGTATGTGTTTATATCACATATAAGTGATATTTGAATTCTGGTTTGATATCTGATGCTTATAAGGATTGAGATTTTCAAAATTCCTTAAATGGGCTCAGCAATATTTTTAGGATAAATAATATAGAAAAGTTAGAACTTTTTTTTTAACGAGTTGCAGATAAACCCTCAGATAACCTAAGGGATACTGCTTTATAGTATAAGTGCACAAAAATAATGGTGGTTCCGGATGGAGTGAATACATACAATAATATAATAGGCTTGACATTTGACAGTGAGGGAGAAAAGCAGTACAAAAGCTACAGACATTTCTGATCGTAGACATCACTTTTAATAAAGCTATTAGACAATAATTAAGCAATATATAGTGGGAATGTTCTTATAGCATATAAAGCACACAGAAACAAATGGAAATGTTCACATCTGCTAGTAAGGAGGAAAGAAAAAAGTGTAAAGCCTCCTAACTGTTTAAAACAAACAAAAAAGTGAAGCTCTTGACTTACTTAAAAATAAAACTCATAATAATTAAAGGGTGCGAGCTCCTAGATTTTGGTGGAAAGGACAAACACCTCACAGCTCCCGACCTCTTTAGAGATGGGTGTTTCTACACCGCTGATCCTCTGTCATACTCCCCTAAGAATGTATTGTGGTGTGTGTTATTTTGACACAAAATTAAAGGGTTTATTTAACATTTATACTGCCAGCTATTTTGCCCTTGATAAGATATGAGCTAAGATATTTTAGCTTAAATTAGCTTAGGTTGCATAAAAATTAAAGGTTTTCTTGGGCAGCAGAGCAATGTTTGTGGGGTTTTCACTCTGGCTTGGAATTCCAGTGTTACCTTCTAATAGCTGTGTGACCTTGGACCCCTCATGAGCCTACTGGGCGGGGCTTTCCTCCTCTGTGTAATGGAAATAACAGCATCTATTCTGAAGGGTTTGCGTGAAAATTAAATGCATCAATATGGGTAAAGTACTTGGTGAACAATAGATATTTATAGATTTATATTACACGGTTGCATATGATCAAATTTACTAGAAAATAAAATACTAAAGATAACCAGAAGTCGTCTAGAAACTATTGACAAGGCAGGAAAATACAATGAAGATAAACCTGGCATGACTAGATGTATGTTTTAATCAATATGTCTTTTCAGAAAAAAAATTTTTAGTAACATAAATGTATTTCATTTGTGTGATTTTAGGCTATATTTCTCAGCTATGGGTTCTTTCTCTTTTCTCATGCATAATCTAGTTTATTATCAGAATTATTAACTTAATTATCAATTGTAATGTTATAAGGGATTTTGCTTACAAAATCTATAAGAGTAGATGAATTCATAAATAGGTTTACTACAATTACTAAAAAATCAAATTGGAGTAAAAAAGTTTGACTAGGATTTGTTTTCTCTCTCTAGATGAATCACTAAAAATATTGAGCTATTATTTACCTTAGTTATTAAAACAATCACTCTTCAACCTTGATGAACATGGACCATTTCTCATTACCTGTTTTTCTTCCTGATTCTCCACTTAAAATAGGGAAAAGAACAATTTCTGGCCAGTTGCAGACATCACATTTTAAATTCTCCACTACACCCTGTAGGTTCAACATTCATGGATATGCAGGGTATTTAGTGTGATTTATTAAAAAGGTTTTATTCAATAGACCCTATACACTTCAGTACTTGCAATGCCATTTCCAGTATTATTAATATTAGTTCCCAAAACTGGGGAGAGAAGAAATGAATGGCACAGTCCCCTCCTGGAATTGGTTCACCCATAGCTGTACCAAGTCCCTCTGGAAGGCTTTGATCTGATACAGCAGATTGGGGCAACTTCTTGAGAGAAAGAACTCTTGTTTTCCATTAAGAGGTGTAAAATGCAGAACAAATTTATTATGTTGCCATTAATTTGCTTATTTAATGATTCATAGTATATTGGTTAAAGTTTTTATTTATTTATTTCTAATGTGGAAAGGATATCTTCACTCAGAGTCAAATGTTCTAATTTGTTCACTTCCCTCAAAGTTGTTTCTTAACTTTTGTTTTTCTGACATGATGCATATTGAGTCAAGGACTTTGTTATTCAGGGAAAATTTCAAAGAAATGTCCAACTAAAGGCATAACTGCTAAAGGATATATCATTAAAAATATATACATAATTTATACATTATAACATACATTTTTTTTTTCCTGTAAAAGGTGGCTTTGGAGAACTTAAATACCAACCCATGAGTTGATTTTCCAGAAAACAACAAACCTCCTTAGCCCTCTGCTAAGTCCCTGTTCTGAGGTAAGACACTAAGTTCCTCCAAATTCTTAGAAACAGGGCTTGTTGTTCAGCTCAGAGAACTGAAGAGAATCCCTTATTTGTGTGTGTACAGACATAACTTACTGTGCAAAGAACAAAGTTGCAACCAAAAGGCATAAACTCCCAGCTCCCAGCTTTGAGTGTTCCTTGACCCTTAGAATATATTTGTGGCAAGTTTCAATCATGGTGGAAAAAATATAACTTTCGAGTTGCTTCCTTGGACCATGCCATCCAGTGAGTTCATATTTTTCTCACACCCATTATGCAAAATGTTGCCACAAAATATTGATACCCTAAGAATATAAGCCCTGTTGTTTTGAGGCTGGCAGAGATTCTTTAAGGGAAAGCCATGAGTCCATGTACCTACGTGCAGCTGTGTCTCCAGGGGCAGGCTGGGCTCGCTGCTCAGCCACTCGTCCATGCCCCTGCCCGCGGGGCCAAACTGCCGCCAGCTGCTGCCCAGCAGGTCCCGCATGCCCGGTCTGGCTGGTGCCCGCTGCACACCCACCTGGCACCCGGATCTGTGTGCAGCTGTCGGCTCCTGGCCTGGCTCCAGCAGCCCGGGCTGGGCTGAGAGCGAGGGTAATCTCTCCTCCGATGACAGATGACAGGGAAGAGAAACCAACCAGGGAGATGGCTCAGGACTGCCTACTTGAAGCCCGCACCTCGGATGGGTTTCCCAGGCCTCCGTCTCTACAAGGGTTGGCATCGGATGTCAGCTATGGGAGGGTTTCAGTGGGTCAGTTTCTGCATTTGAGACATCACAGGGCAGCGACTGGTCTCCGTGAATGAAGAGCTGTTCATAGTTAGGTGTAAATAGCACCCTCTCCCTTCCCTGTCCACATCCCTCCCCAGCTGGTTCCCTTTAATGAGTTCTGGATTCTGTGGTTCAGAGAGGATGGGTATTTGGTAGAGCAAGGACTCATTAATAATATTTTACTGAATTATTTAGATGAACGATGCCTAATGATAACGTCACTTGGAAGCCAGACAGACAATAGCTTAGACTGGATGAAATGTTTTCTGTTTTCAATTTAAAAAAAGAAAAATCAAATTACTGATACCTAAACAGTCTTCTTTCTGATCATCTTGTGAACTTTATAAAGTTATTTATATCAAGCTTAAAATAAGAAAATTTCGATTTTTATGTTCACTAACATTAGTTTGGGATGTTTAATTTGACATATTGATTGAGCATTTAATGAATAAGCCATGGCTGTTGAATTCTCTTTTAGTGGAGTAGATTTCAGCCTCAATGACTTACTAAAAATGTTAGAACCCAAAGCTACAGCTACCCACGTCCTAATCTAAGCATCATCATTTCCATTTGAATGATCATTGTGAGAGTTTGAAGCTGTTATGTACCCAAGAAAAGGAGTTCTTTTAATCCATTCCTGTGGGTGTAGACCTATTGTGGGTGGAACCTTTAGATTAGGTTATTTCAACTGAGATGTGACTCACCTCATTCAGGATGGGTCTTAATTCCCCTACTGGAGTCCTTTATAAGAGGATAAAGGACACACAGAAGGAGCCCAGAGAAGTTCAGAGAAGCACAGAGAAGCAGGAGATGAAATAGAGAGAAGCTCGTGAGAAAAGTCCTGGAGGGGCTGAGAGGACCCGCTGGAACCAGAAGCCGGAAGCAACGAAACCTGGGAGAGAAGGACCAGCAGACCCTACCGTGTGCCTTCCCATGTGACCGAGGTGTCCCGGATGCCAGCGGCCTGTCTTCAGAGTCCAGATATCCTCCTCCTGATGCCTTGAGTTGGACATTTTCACGGCTTAAGAACTGTAAGTTGTAAGTTAATAAATCCCCATTATAAAGCCAACTCATTTCTGGTATATTGCATTCCAGCAGCTTTAGTAAACCAAAACAATTGTCCTGATGCCCAAATAATATTTTTTAACTAGAATTCTTCTTCTTTTTCTGGTTAAACTGGAATTCTTAACCACTACGCCATGGTGATTTCTAGAAGGATTTTAGGGTGTGGCGGACTCTTAAAATTAAGTGAAACTTTGTAGATATATGTGAGCATTTTTCTTGTGAGGAGCCATAGCTTTCATTACCTTTTCAAGGAGAGCACCATCCCATAGAATTTAAATATAAAGAAGAAGGAATTTGGCACATGGTCAAAATGTTTATTTGTGGTTCAGGTTTTCATTACATTCCCCAATGCTGTCATCAATATCCTAGTGTGGAACTCCTTGCCATTCCATCCCTTTATTTCTTATTGAGGAGTAAGCTGATTTTATATTTCAATTAGAATGTTGCCTTGTTCCACTGATGTGCTCCTGTTTTAGGTAAATCTCGAACCACACATCAGCACCACCCAGCACTGCTCTGCTTTCTTGCATGACAGTAGTGCTGCCAATACTATGCCCAGCACAGGCCATCTTAGCCCCCTTGACTACTCATTTAAATTCATTTATTTCTGGAGAGGCAAATTGGAAGTCTGGATCAAAAACATAAAATAAAGCACCTGTAGTCTTGACACTCATCCAGCAGAGAATAAATAAGGCATAGATTCCTGCTTTTATTGATACATATTTTAGGACCAAGAGAAATAATCAAATCACACAAATAAGATACATAATATATCAGAAGGTGATAACCACTTTGGAGAAAAATAAAGCAGAGAAGGGGCAGAGTGACCATGGGGAGGGGCCTTTTTAAAAGGGAAAGTCAAGTAGGACTGTACAGGGAAAGTGATGTTTGAGCAAAGACCTGAAGGCCATGAGAGAAGAGCTTTCCCAGCCAGGGAACAGCCAAGGCAAGGACCCTGAGGCAGCCAC
>PVKY010006456.1:0-15960 GCA_004027775.1 Bradypus variegatus
TTGGTCTCTCCTTCCATGCTCATCAGCCTTTTTGTTATTGCTGTTACAGATATCTGAGAAATATGGGTTGCCAGTGGAGAAGATTGCAAAACTTTACAAGAAAAGCAAAAAAGGGTAAGAAAGAAACTGAACTTAAATTTCCTTCCAAATTACATAAGTCTACATAATGTCTATAAAAAAAAAGAAAGAAAGAAAAAGAAAAAAGATAGTGACTGCCTTTTTTTAGTTCTGTCATCCACCTTCAATAAAAATCGTGTGTCATGCTTCAAATGATTGCAGAACGGCACTGCAAGTGCAATGCATTTTGAAGATCTGCAGTGGAAGAGGGAGGAAGGGAAAAAGCACATTGGCATCATGTCAACAAAGATGCCCTATTCCAGTGCCAGGATTAGCAGATGGAACAGAGGAGTCTGGCTGTAGTGAGGACAAGGTGGAGAGGGTGAGACCACCCCTCTGCAGAGAGTGAAGTTTATAGGAAACTGTAGCTGCTCTTGGGGTTGGTTTCAGGGTGGTGTGGTAAGAACAAAAAGGGCACAGGGCATAGGGGGTGCTTCTAAGGTAATTATTAATAAAATAATCTCAAATGATCATTGGGCTTGCTTATTCTCTGGGTTCTGCGCCCCCCGCTAAGTGCTTTATATGCATTGCTCTGTTTATTCCTCTCCAGTCTATGAGGTAGATTCTATTATTATCTCTAATTTACTCTTGAGGAAATGGAGCCAGAGGGAGGTTAAGCATTTTATAGAAAAGCCAGGTTAGAACTCAGATCTGTAGCCCCAAAGTTCAAGGGCTTGGCCACCACCTTCTGCTATTTACCACCTCCAAGTCCCTTCTGGAACCTCCTGTTAATAAGATTCTGAGAATAGTGGCTACAGGAGCTGGATTTGGTGCTCTGGAATCAGCTTCTGGAGCTATTTTCCCATTAAAAAACATAAAATGGGTCTTTAAACTCTTAGCTGGGCTTCTGCCATAAATGACACTGGTTATCTGGGATGCTCAGGTTTTTCTGAGTAATGAAGACTCTTGGTTGACTGGGAGTCAAGTGGGAAACCCTTTCCTCTTCAGCCGTGCTGGAAAGCTCACTAAAATGCTTATTACAGTTTCTTTTCAAGGCCAGTGCGATAGGCTACACGTATTTCTTTGTGGTGAGGCTTAAGCAGTGTCGCAAGATCTTACCACTGAGCAGAAGTCTGCGGTGTGGAAATAAATACCAATAATGATAATGGTTCACTTTCTTTGAGTGCTTTGTCAGGCCCTGGGTGAAGTGCTTTAATCCTACAACAGCCCTGTAAAGTAGGGTTGTTACCCTTATTTTTGCAGAAGGATAAACTGTGGTACTTAAAGGCTAAACAACCTGTCCACAGACACAACTATAACATGACAGAGGCGGTTCTTCATTTTCACACCAAAATCTGTCTGACTTCAAATAATGGGATTGTGTTCAAGGTGTTCTATATCCTGGACAGACCCTGGAAATTGCTTTTTTTTTTTTTTGAAAAAACAAAAACAAACAAACAAACAAAAAACCCAACACAAAGTGTCTGCAGGGAGAGCCTCACAGTGAGGAACAGGTAAGAGATTCAGAGTGAAACAAAACTAGTTTTAAAACCTAGCTCAGCCAGGTACTAGCTGAATGAACTTGAGAAAATGATGTCATCTCTGTGAGCTCAGTTTTCCCACTTTGAACATGGTGAGAACACCTACCTTCAAGGTCGCTGTGAAGATGAACTCAAGTCTCTAAAACACTGGCACAAACTCTGTGCTCACCAAAGGGTGGCTGAAGTTATTGTTCGTTTTCCGCTTCCTCCTAAGAGTGGAGCACTTTTTAAAAGTTCATTTTCTAGAGGCAATGTAGTTTAATATAAAGAGTTAGGGAGCCTAATTATTTAGGTTATGGCTCTTCAGGATTTCGGGCTCTGCTAATGTCTCGAGGCCCACGTTTACTAATCTGTAAAGCAGGAGGGTTGGATTGCATGATCCCTGAAGCCCTGTGAAATAGAGTTTTGAGGTTAGTTCTGAGAAATCGAGTCTTTGTTATTAATCTCTGCTTTTCTCAAAGTGGTATCTGAGGGGGAAATAACAGAAAGAAGGTCTTCTTTCCCTGCCTTGTCTCCTCTCTCCTCCACCCCTCCCAGCCTCTCTTGCCAAAGCATGGCAGGGACCTGCCAGCCTGCAGCCTGCCCTTGGCCTGACGCCCTGTTCATGGTGGTCTTTGCTTTTTGCCTCCCCCTTCCCACATCCCCACATGGCAGCATCTTGGTGAACATGGACGACAACATCATCGAGCACTACTCCAACGAGGATACCTTCATCCTCAGCATGGAGAGCGTGATGGAAGGCTTCAAGATCACGCTTATGGAAATCTGAGCCCCCGTCCCACATCCCCGTGGCAGGAGCTCGCAGCCAGCCCCCAGAGAGACAGAGGCCCCAGCCCCAGACACGCAGACCCATCTCACCCAACTCTCAACTGCTGTTACAAGACTGCGCTGGGGAGAGGGCAAGGAACAAAGCCCCTTTGTTGTCAGTATGCTTGGCCCACCCGCCGTGGGGCTGCCGGGGAGCTGAAGCCCGAGCCCCTCGGGAAGTTGCCTTGGGCCTGTTGGATCCTTATTTATTGCCCGCCTTTTCCCAGAGCCCGAGGTCCAGGCCTGCCAGGATTCTGCAGGTCGCTGCTGGCTCCAGATGAGACCCTCGAGAGCCCCCTAACCCTCCACTTCAAGGGAAATGCAGCCAATCCATTCCTCCCAAGGAGCTTGAAAAGTTCTCATTACTTCTTTCTCACCTCTTTGCATCTGCTGAGTGGCTGGACAAAACTAGCTAGTTCTTGGTGCAGGAGTCACAGGTGGGGTTAGAGGGGGTTGCCTCCCTTATCAGCAAACCCCTTCAGTTGCTCTGGGGAAGGGCATCTTGCTCAATACCTCCAGGGGTTCCTGGCGAGGGGCCACGCGGACTTGTACAGGAAGACATTGAGCTGCAGTGTGGTTAGTAAGTAACAAAGCAAGTGTGACTGGCTCATGTGTACATAGTGTTTATAATAATGCAGTAATATATTTGATCTGTGGTATGTGGGCATGTTTACTGCCACCAGCCTAGGGGAGGCACATGCCTTGAGACTCTGCTTTCACTTTCTACAAGAGGTGTTGGCCTCAGCACCTGTTCAGGAGGCGTGCTGGGCTAGGGAAGTGGCCTTTGGGGTGTCAGGTGACTGTGGCGGGTGCCAAGACATGCTCCAGTGGGCATGCCCTGGGACTTGGTCCCTGTCCCCAGGGGGTACCCCCCTTTCTCCATGACCATGACTTGCCCTCAAGGCCGCCACATGTGCCTCTTGGTGATGTGCTTTGCTTGACAATTCCTTTGAGCTATCGCATGAGAAAGGTCATATATCTGTGGCCCTGCTGCAGAACTCCTTGGCAGTGATGACAGTCCTGGACACTGCATGGTACCTAACAGTTTACAAGCATGTCCTTCATCTCATGTGGTGCCTGTAGCCCAAATGCAGCTCCAAGAGTGGCGCCAACAGCTCAGCTCCGGATCGGCAGGCCTCAGCTTCTCCCGGGCCTGTCAGAGACGCCCAGGAGGGAGGGATTGGCTGCCTCTGCCCCTGGGCGGGATGCTGAACGAGCGAGCGAGTGAGCGAGTGAGTGAGAATGGCCCAGGAGCCCCGGCTCTTCTGGAACTAGCCTCAGAAGGTGAACTGAAGAGAGAAGTATGCCTGCTCCACGCCCCAGGAAGTGAAGAGAAGAAATGCTTCCCTGAACAAACATAAAATCATGAACCGCGTGGGCTGCTGTTCTCTTTAAGAGGGCAGGTTCCTGTTCACCCTTGAGGGTTGAAGCACTGGCTAGTTGGCCTGACACATCCTCCCACCCCAAGCGCTGTATCTTGGGTAGGTTCTAGGAAGGGCCCAGATTTGTTTGCAAAGCACTTTGACGTCTTAGCTGGAGGCTCCCACTCTCAGGGCTCCCTGCCCCTCCACCTCACCTGCCCCTGAGGCCCACAGCAGGACGGACAGGCTGCTGCTTCTTGATGTGCAGACAAATTTAATGGAGAGGAGAGCAGGTGCTTTGCCCAAGAAGGTCTCTGGTTGGTGGCTGGGAGCACCTTTCAGTGTTTCCTCTGGACAGTCCCCCCTCCCAAAGCATCTTGGAATCAGCTCTGCTCCAGTCTGTCCCTCCTCTGCCCTATGATTGCCATGCCCTGGACTGGCAGCTTGGTTGCCATCCTGCGTCCTAATGGGGCTTGGCTCTAAGATGGGTAAATTCAGTGTTGGAAATAACATGCTGTACTAGGCACTTCCCACGTTCCTTCAGTTAGAAATGATTGCAAACGTTGGTTAGACGTGATGGCAAATATGATTAGGCTGGGGCATAGGAGCCCAGGGAAGGGAACACAAACAAAACTTTGGGCAGCCTGGCACACACTACCAACTCCTGTCTCTCTGGCCTCTTTGGAAAATTGTTTGCTGGGCCTGCCCTAAGGCAGAGGATAAATCTGAGGAGGTTTTGCATTTGTCTTAAGTCCCGGAGCAGTCACTGTGGTGACCATTGCCAGATGAAAGCATGGGAGGCCAGTGCTGCCAAAGGGAGATACGGAGCGTGACCCCGATCTCTGCACCCCCCTGTAGCCTTGGGGCTTCCCCGGTTAGCTTTCGTGTGTCCTTCACCATCTGATATGTTAGCAGAAATTAGATCAATCCTCTTGTGCAAAATTTCCCAAGCAAAAACACTCCAGAAAGATAGGAAAACTTGCCTCCTCTGTCTGTTTTGCCCCTTAAACTAGTTACACCAAATAAGCCTTTTGTTTTTTTCAGCCATGAAAGACAGGGGACATGTGAAGCAAGAGTTTCTGTTTTATATCCTCAAATTGTTTTAGACTTTACAGGTGTTTGGAAATTAAGACTCACTGAAAAAGTTCAGATGTCATCTTGGAATTGGCTCCTAAAAGGGGAAGGCACGTCCCAGCCCAGGGACTTAAGAAGCATGAAATAAGTTCCTTCTTATTTAAAACTCCTGAAAATGCAACAGAAATTGAGGGTTTGTGCCAAATTCTATGAATGGCCCTTTCTTAAAGATGAGCAAGGGAGACTGATACATGTACAATTTGCTGTCATGTTAAAAAAAAATGGTAAATGTAACTTAATAGTTTTGTAAATGGGAGAGGGAAAATCTATAAATACAGTTATTTTATTTTTTGTACATTTTTAAGAAGAAGAATAAATATTCATAATGTAAACATAAATGAATGCCTGGTGCTTTCAGTGAGGTGGGTTTTGGGGCCTTTTGCCTGATGGGGACCCCGGAGCATCCTGGGCACCCCTTGGGTACCTTTGGATCCTGGGCTTGAGCAGAGAAGGCTTTCCTCCTGAGGTGGCCTTGGCATGGCCCACCCCAAGGATAAATGAGATGCAAAGGAATCAAGATGTATGAAGTGAGTTGTTACATCCTCCCCAGGGTGGTTACTCTTGGCCACCTCCTCAGCGCGGGGAGTGGGTTGTCTGTTCACTGCCGTCCTTTCACATTCCCAGGCTCACTTCCCAGGAGCATCTGTGGAGCTTCCTGGTTTCTTAGTTCATCTGCACTGACCTCTACACAGAGGCTAAAGCCTCCTAGCTCATGCTCCGATTTCCTCAGGACTGTCTCCTCCCTAGAACCCACAGGCTCCCCAGTCTCTCTCAGCTCAAATGCAACCTCGATGCACTATTTCAGTATCTGTGGCTGCTTCTCCAGTGGCCCCCCTCACTCCGCTGAGCCTCACATGCCCCTCAGTTCCAAAACAAATAGCATTTCTGCATTCTTCTGCATCTCACCTTCTCTCTGTCTATCCTTGTCCACAGCTTGCTAATCTTGGCTAAAAATTTGCCTTCCTGACTCCCAGCCAGTGGCAATCCCCAGCAGCCTCTCTGCCTGAACCTGTGGACAGGAAGAGGAGGCCGGGAGAAGTGCTTATGGAGCAGGCTGTTGGAGGGATCATGGGTCACATGACCTCAGTAGGAGGTCTGAACGCTCTTCCCCATCTCCGCGTAGACAGCCCCCCTCCGTGAGTTGAACGCTACTCCCCACGTGTGCCACCCCACCCCCCACCCCACCTCCCTGGATTTGGCAAGGACGACCAATGAGCAGGACCACAGAGTCTAGTACCAGCGCCTGGCTTCCTCTCTAGGTTAACTGAGTTTAGTTAACTGTGGCCCAGGCTCTGTACCAGATGCTGGGGATAACGAGGCAAGTTAGACACAGTTTGCCCTCACAGGAGGCAATGTGCAAAGTGGTAACAGTCTGGTTTTTCCAGCACAACTGAGGTCTGCTTTGGGAGGGTCAGGGCTCTGTCATCACCCTAGTCCTAAGGCACACAAACCCCTCTTACCCCAAGGCACTCACAGTATGCAGGAAAGGTCACCAAACCTGGCCCACACTTCGGGAAGGCTGCCGCTCAAGTACCCGAGCCCCATGTTTCTGGAGTGTCATCAGGACTGGGGAAGGGGTTGCTCATTGTCAGTACAGGTCCTCCAAGACGCAGATACAAAAACGCCAAGAGAGAGGTTCAGTAGATTTACTGGGGGACATTCTCGTGAAAGAGAATGGAGAAAATAGCGGGAGTAGACAGAGTGAGCCTGCAGGCGGCATTATAGATGTGACATCAGCAAAAGAAGAGAGGGAAGGCTGGGGAGGAAGCGTCTCAGACCGCAGCGCAGTTCTGAGGAAATCTCAGCCAGACTGGTGGGGGGGGGGGGCTGGGCAAAGGTCACCTATTGGAAGAGCCCTACTTTGGGCAAGAATGGCCCAATGCTAACACCTCCACCACGGGGTAGTTGACTGGGAGCAGCCTGAGGACAGCATTACCCGAGTGAGGGCCGAGGAGCTGCAGCTGGAGTCTGCTATCAGCTGTGTTTCCTGCAGCAGAGTCTCCTAAAGGAGCTGGGGGTTGGGGGTGGGCTTCCATGGCCACCACAGCCAGACTCCTGCCCCAAAGTCACTAATTAGAGATTCATTCATTACTTTCATATGTAAACATTCTCTGAGTAGGTTTCTAGTCCTTAGGTGTCCTTCAACCCTAAGCTCTCTGAGTGCCTCAAATGGGTGCACAGGTTAATTCTGGAAACCCAGGCATTCTAGGAAAGAACAGGTCTGCGGGTCTAGGCACATTGGACCTGAAGAAGCAGCAGAAGAGAGGAAGGCGATATTGAAAGGAGACCAAAGGCCAGGCAGCAACCCCTCTTCAAGCACCACACTCAGGAAAGGACTCAATTTGGGCTCTGCCATCGATGTGGGTGTAAACTACTTTGCCATTGTTTTCAAGGTGCTGGACCAAGGTTACCAGCTGAGCTGTAACCCTCCCCCAGGACCCCCAAGAGTACAGGGCTCTTTCCTTTGTTGGGCCCCACTCAGCGCTCCATGTGAACCCAGTACACTGATTACAAACCAGTGTTGGAAATACGCGTTTTGAAAGAAAGAGAGAATCTGACCATCCATCTGTCTATGCATGTATGGTGTGCTGTATTTAATAAGGGTCTGCAAGCCAAATTACACAGCATCTTTAACTGTTTTCACCATCTCTTAAAGAGAACTAGTAAAATGCTTGCCATTTCCTGGAACAATGCTAAGAAGTGTCATGACCTAAAGCTCCCTGGGGCCCTGACCCCCTTCAGGCTGTGTGGAATGCTTGCGGGGTGACCACTGTGTCCCACCCCTGGGGATGTCTGGGACCAGGCACAGGACATTCTTGCCCAGCACTGCAGACGCCAGGAGCTGGCGAGTGTTTTCAGGTCCCCTAGCACAACACGGGGCAGGTGGCCAGCATCTGGCCGTACGACCCCTGCCCGAATTGCCTGTACCAGCGGGGATGCCCTTGGCCTGACATCTTTTCAGTGAGCACACAAGAGTACCTCACACTCTTTCTGCTTTAGGTGGATTGGGCTGATATTCTACTACCTTAGAAAATATAGGCCTCAATGTTTTTTCTCTTCTTTAGCCACCTCAAAAAACAGATTTCAGGAGAGTGGTGAGCATATTCCTAACAAAGATGAGGTGTGTGTAAAGCATCTCCCTTCTTTCAGAGGCAGTTCTCATGCCCCCCACCCTGGCTGAGCGAATACTTGGACCCTTCTTCAACTGGTGGGACCCGCCATGTCGGGACTAGGCAGTGAGGGGCCTTAGTTGACTTTGGGCATTTGGACAATGCCCTGAAAATAGGAGCCTCAGGCTTGGAGAGTTGCTGGGAATTGCCGGTGGCACCCATTTCAGCCCTCGGGCAGGTGTGCAGGCTCCTCATCAGTTTCCAGGCTCCCAGCATCCTCCCTCACCATCACCACCATGGGTGACTTGGTGCTTATTTGTGTTCAGTATCCATGGGCCTCAGGGCCACTGCTGGTCCCCCCCAGGGGACTCCATTCCCACCCTAGGTCTAGTTGGCCAGCCCTCGAGACACAGGGTACTCAAGTTGGCAGCCCCCTTTCCTATATTAATGATGTTCTGTGCAGTGAGAGGAACAAACAAGCCAACCAACATCTTGATTTGAATTGGCTTTGACAGTGGCCTTGAACTGGCTCTGCATAATGTCACCTTTTCCAGTGAATCTTCTCCAGACTGCGAGACAGAGAGAGGGAAGAGGAGGATAATTTCCTTAGGCTTGCCCAGATGCCCACTGAAGAGGAATTTGCCTCAGTTTCTCCTTCTGTTGTGCTTGATACTGGAACTAGAATTTATAGCCCCAGTTGTTAGCAGAGAGGGAGGTGAGAAGAAAGTGGACGGTAAGTGAAGGCCCCTGAAGGGGAGGGGAGTGAGGAAGCCCATACGTAGACCAAGGATGCTTTTGGACAGGGCTTTGGGCTCAGTAGTACCAGCATTCCCCGCTTCACAGACATTGGTTTCCTGTGTTTCTCTAGGACAGAAACCACACCCAGGAGGGAACCAGTATCAGGACCTGAAACCTCAGCAAGGCACAGATTCAGCTGGAGCAGTTTAGGCATGAAAATCTCACATTCCAGACAATCTTATTAAACTATAAACATGCTTTAATGCCAGGCAAGAGCAACACGAAACTGACCGATACAAGGACCACTTCATGTGATGTGATTTATAAATATATATTTTTAAATCCACTCATGGAAACATCACTCCTGGGCACACTGATGGGACAGCACCCTCAGCACCCCTGCCCCCAGCCCAAACAAGTGTGTGAAAAGCCGCACACGCTGTACAGTCCTTCGGGTTGTAGCCACTTTATTCCAGTCCCTTGAACATCACAGGCTGGCTTTATTTGGGGCAGAACAGACTCCACTGCCAGAGGCCCCTGAATGCAGCCATGACAATCAGCCTCACACAGGAGTGATATAAACCTGTAGGCATTTCAGCCTTCTGGGTGCTGTGGGGTCCCTCGGACAAACTTGAATGCGCAGGATTGACAACATACAAAGGCTTTCCTGGGAAGGAGGAGAAAAACAACCCTCAAGAAAACACAGGGTCAATGGCAGGCCAAGAGGAGCACTATCTCAGTACATGCTGGGGAGTGCTGGCGTTCATTACCCAGGCCTCTGGCTCTGTTTCCTTCCCTGAATAGCTGGAGTCAACCTTCTCTGCTCCAGGTTCCAGGGGACAGAGAGAGCCTGGATGAGATGTCATGACCGAGGATAGAGCCCAAGCGGGCTTTTCTTAACATTAACCGATTCCACCCATCCAAGGGAAAGAATTAGGTCTTCAACTGAGAGTGGGAAAAAGTGGGCTATAACTTCTGGAACCTACAGGAACCTACTCCCTGTTTTATGTTAATTCCCTCTTTTTCAAAAGTAGATTTTACCACTTGGCCCATGGAGGAATTTGGTAGAGAACTATGAAGAACTGACACTGAGTCCAGGTCTCAAAACGTTACCCTGCAGAAATGGTTCATTTTAGTCAATGATACATTTAGAATGGACTCAGGTAATATACAAGAATAGACTTGGCATCATTTTTCTCATGTTTCTGATGTTGGCAGCTGGGAGGTCCACTAAGGGACCTCTTTGCTTTTCTCTTGTGCAGGTTCCCCCATCTACATCGTTGAGTGTCTGGGCCTCCCCAAGCCAAATGCTTGCCTGTAACCAGCAATTTTGATTGTTATCCTTCAATTCAAATTAATGTGACTGAGGTCATCAGACCAATTAGCAACTCAACTTGTGCTGTCACTTCTGAAAACAGAAATTTACTTTCAGAGAACGTAATGATGGGAATACCTTTGGCTATCACATGCTGGGCCTTGGAAGCCACAGATGCACTTGCCCGTGCCTTCTTCATGATAAATCAGATGACTGCTTGACCTCCAGCTCTTTGAAGGGCCACTGGGGGCAAGGAAAAGTGAACATTCCCAATATTCCCTAACCATGCATGTGGGTTAAACCACTGGGAAGTCAAGAATTTATACTATTTTTTTCAGGTCTGCAGAATATTGACGTGCTCAGAAAAGCACCAGGGCTCCAATTTCATGCTGCCAGTGAGCTCATAAGCTGGGTGGGCACCGTCGCCTCACCCCTCTCATAAATGTTAACCTTCTGGTGCTCCGGATGACACATCCCGCTTGAAGCTGCCCTGCTTCTGTTCTTCAGGTACTGCTACACCGGAAAACTAGTCAAAGTCAAGGTTGGGGTACTAGTCATGGTTACTTTTTACATTTCTGGAATATATAAAATATACCTGTTGACTGATACATTTGTGCAAAGAAAGATAGGACTTTAAAACAAAACACAGACATTCATTAGAGTTGGCTTACTTCACAATAAACTACTAAAAACAGTCTTCTGGAATAAGATTGTATTAGTGCTCACTAAACATGCACTTCATTTAAACAAGGCAAAACACTTAATTCTGTCTGTATTTTATATACAATAGTCATTTGCTTTTGTTTTTAATCACAATAATCAACAAGATGGGTCTGGTTTTGGAATATAAGTTAACATTTGTGTTTAATTTCCAAAGAAGCTCAACCAGTGTAAACCTGTGAAAAAATAGCTGAGCTATCTTTTTCCTCTCCTCTATTTACCTTAAAGTGTTCACAGCTTAGAAACTATGGCCTGCAGGGGCAGGTCATGGAGACCTGGGAGAGAATGATTTATTCTAGGGAATCCAGCCTCTGGGGCCATCACCCCAGGATCTGTGACAAGAGACCCAGGTGGGGCGTGTCTGTCTCTCAAGCTTCCTTGAAGCTTGCGGTAGGATCACTGGGCTGGATTTGCTCCCTTCTCTCCCCTTGCCAAGTTTTAGGTTATAGAACAGAGACATTAGAATTAAAAGTAAAAAAAATAACGATTAAAAGTTGTCAGAACAATGAACACCACAAAGTCTGCATACGACAGCACTGACCGCAAGTGCGTCGGAGCACTGGGCATTCCCACGGAGCATCCACGACAACAGAAGCTGAAGGCGAGCCTGCTGCATGGGGGGCAGCATCACCCTCAAAATTGTTTGGCCAAAAAGAGAAAAAAAAATTGCTAAAAGGAAAAATAAAAAGGGAACCCAAGCAGCTCTGCGGTTCGTGGGGATGCAGCTCAGAACTGGCCCGCGCTGCTGGGGTCGCACTGCAGGAGGCGCACTATGGACGGGTCGCTTTTGGCTCCTCGGATGAACTCTTCCAAGGAGAGTTTTCCTGGAAAGCAAGAAGACAGGTGAGTGGCTGGTGGCATCTGCAGGCACTTGCATGCCCACTGCTGCTGCTCAGTGGCAGCGCCCCTCACCGTCGCCCCACACCTCGCAGCTGCTGTGATGTCCCCAGCAACATCTCTCCGGTATAAAAGCCCAGTTGAGTGTCTTTCCAGTGGTAGTGCTAAGACCCGTGGGACGGGGGCTCTGCTGCCCTGTTTGCTATGCATCACCAGCATTCATTAATTCAGGGCATTCATTAATTCAGCAATATTCTGGAAAGCCTGTTATGTGCCAGGTCCTGGGCCCCGGGCTGGGGAGAGGGTATAGATGAACCATCTACTGCCCTGGGGCCTCTCTTTTACGCCCCAGGCACTCAGCTGGGGCTCACTCAGTGTTTGTGGAAGGAATGGGCATCGTGCCTTTAGCAGAATGAGCTCGGCTCCTGCAGCACCATGGCTGTTTGCACCATGTCCGTGGGGAGCCTTCTGGGCTTCTTCATGTCATGGGGTGTGCTTTGGTTTGCCACAAGTCACTCCCCCAGCACTTGGGCAGAAAGGCTCCCACAGACATCTGGGGCAGGAGGCCCATGACATAGGCTTTTGCTCTTTGGGGCAAGGTGTGAGGATGACTGCAGCTCTCTGCCGGGGTGAGGACAGTGCAGGGGTCAGTGCACTAGGTGGAGGGGTGACCGCTGGTTCCCGCCTCTCGGTCATGGGGTTTTCCTCCTAACCTTGACGGACTGAGGAGGGAGACTAGGACTCCTGCCGACCCCCTCCAACCCAGAGTGTCCTTTCCTGCCTGCAGGAGCTGAGATGTATTGAATTCCCCTCCAGGAAGCTCCCTTCTGGGGGTGGGAAGGGAGGAGGTGGCTGCAAGGCTGCTTCCCCCTTCCTCCTGCTCAGGAAGCCAGCTCAGGAAGGGGAATTCTGTGCCTTTCCTCCTTCCTTTTTACCTCAGCCCCGGGGAGGGAAGTGACTTACTTGACTGGTAAATTTGGGAAGTTGGCTGTACCCTCCCTCTTTCTCTTGGACAGAGCTGCCTCTTACTCCAAGCTGTTTCTCCAAGGGCAAGTGCCTATCGGCTCTCACGCTGGGCAGTGTCCTCCACCATACATCTATCCTTTGGCCTCAATTATTTCTCTTTTATTTCTCAACTTGTTCCAAACCCAGAGAGAAGGAGGGGGTGCTATTTATTGGACGCCCTCTCAGAGATACGTTCCCCTTAGCCACAACTCCCTTCACACAGAACCTGGTCTGATTTAATCAGATCCACTTGATTTACTTGAAGGAGAAAGGCAGGGAGTATTATTTTACAGCAAATCTCCCTTAGGCTTTGAGTCCTGGCCAGGTTTTACGAGCTCTACCCCTGCCTATGCAATGGTTAAAAAGATGATGACTTAGCTTAGGCTACGAGAGGGAAAACGATGGAACAGAAACCACCTTTGTGGAGGAAAGAAAGAAAACGAGGGGAAGGAGACAGAAGCAGTCAGTCCCTTGGAGGCTTCTGAATCTCCCAAAGGCAGGCTCTGGAAACCATGAGCTGGACGTAGTGGGGGCAAGCCTGTGTCCAGTGTATAAATTTGGCTCTCCGTGTGCTTCAGAGTTGGCAGGGGAAGGGAGATGGAAGAATTGGGGGGGGGTGCTGCCTTGCCTATGGGCCGTGCCTCCTCTCATGAGGTCAGGAGCCTGAGGTTAGACACAGAGAATTCTGCCCAAGAGGAATCTAATGGCAGGAGATTCGGGCGAAGCCTCCCCCCAGTGGGGGCAGGAAGCAGAGCCCTGAGCTGAAGCACCAGGTCTGGGTGGCTGGGCCAAGACCCTGGGGAATGCTCTCCTCCCTCCACACACAGCTCCCCAGCCCAGCCCATGCCCTGGTTTTCCCCCTTAGGCAAGCACAGGGCTTTCAGCCGGGAGAGGCAGCCTGGGCACGCTAGCCCAGTCAGGGCCCAGCCATCCCCGTGTGGCAGTCTCAATGGAGGGACCTGATTAATTGCCCATTATCAACTTAAGAGTTTTACCCTGCTGTGTTTGACCTTCCCACATCCTTTAAACTGAATCTAAAGAGGGGGCTGGGCTCAACTAGAGCCCTGTGCTTGCCTGCCTGGAGTACCAGCGCGGCCTGCAGTTTCACATCAGGGAGGGCAGGAACTTAAAATAATCCCAGTTTGTTTGGCCTTTGCAAAATAATCAAGGTATTTGCTGTGAATCAAGACACACAAAGGAAAATAGGATGTAATAGGATGTAATGGCACCTTTGTAGAGGAAACAAAGCAAGCAGATTGCGTAGGCAATTGGCTGCCCTGGAGGACTTCCGGACAGAAAGAGAGAGGCTTGCTGGGCTGTGAAACTTTCCACGGTTCTCTCCACCAGCGCCACGCAGGGTGTACAAGTGCACTTGCACATCGCTGGCAAGAACTGCTGGGGACTCTCAGCAGACGGGCGAGCCAGTAATAGCAGCAATAGCTACGGATGACTCAGGGCTTATTATGGACCAGGTATTACAGCTAAATCGGGTTGCCAGATTCAGCAAATAAAAATACGGGACACCCAATTAACTCTGAATTTCAGATTAACAACAGATAATGTTTTTGTATAAGTATGCTCCAAATATTGCATAGGATATACTAAAAAATAATTTATTTGAAATTCAAAGTTAATTGGGCCTCCTGTGTTTTATCTGGTGACATCTAAAATCTTCCTATTCTTTGAGTTTGAAATCCAGCTCTCCTTTTCACTGGCTTTGTGTCTCCTTGATGGGGTTGAATTGTGCATGGCACCCTCAGGATGGGAACAACTGCTGACCAAACATACCCCCACCCCTACAACAGGGTGCTGGGATACCCAGGAGAGCTCACTTGTCTCCTAGGAAACTACCACTTTGGAACATGGGCAGCAGACCACAACAATACCCTCTGGGCAGGCTAGGGTCTTGGTGAAATAACAACCAACCCCTCACGTCATTCTGGAAATCAGCCCTGGGGCCAAGAGCACTGGCTCACAGGGATCCAGCCTGCTGAGGCCAAGGCCTGCCCAAGGACAGGGCTGTGTTAACAGTAGTTTTTCAAGTTTTTCCTTCCTTGCTCTGCAAGACTTATTTTATAGCATCTGGTGCAGAAAATGGCCTAGAAGGAGGATAGAAGGGTCTAGAAATAAGGCCTTTCTCCCCTGGCAGGGATCATTTCTTTTGAGTCCATCCCAGGCCTCCTCCTTCCTGCCCAGCCAGGGGGCACCCAGGGTGAACCCCTTTTACGAAGGGCCTGGAGCCAGGTCTCTGTGGCCAGTGTCTTGTTCCAGTGGCATTTCCCTGCCTAGACACCCCCTAACCCTTCCAGCAGGGCCCACCTCCCACTCCCCTCTTGAGCAACGACAAGCAGCTGTGGCCTCTTACCATCTCTATTGGTGTCCATCTGGCGGAAGATTTTTTCTGTCCTTTTCTCTGGTGTCGACTCATCTTCCGGCATTTTCATTACAGAAGAAACCATCTTATAGATTGCCTGGGGACAGAAGCCACATGGTGGTAAGACAGAAACGTGGTTTGGCACAGAATAACCTTATGAAACCTCTCAAATACAGGAATGAGGGGCATGTCCCTCCTGTTCCCGCTGAATTTTTTGTTGTGGGAAACAATACGCAGCCCTGGTGAGGCCAGCAAAACCCTCTCCTCCAGGGAGGACCCTCGGGAGTGAAAACGGGTTAGGAAGACCTTATAGACCCCCACGTCTCAAATTTTAACGTGCACATGAATCTCCAGGAACTTGATAAAATGCAGAATCTGGTTGAGTAGGACATGGGGGCCTGGGCATCTGCATTTCTAACAAGCTGGCGCTGCTGTTCTGAGGATGGCACTTTGAGGAGCGAGGCGGTAGACGGTGACCCACAGGCCAGAGGGACAGTGAGGTGCACGCTGAGCTCTCCAACAGGCCCTTGAAGGACGACGACAGGCGCCCGCCGCTGTGTACGTGCACCCGTGTTCTTCTCCCAGGCAGACCTCACGAATCTACCCCAAAGCTCTTTCTCCCCGTCTGTGGCAATGGCCTCAAATTTCTTCTCAACAGGCTCCCAGGTCCCCAACTAACCAGTCAGTTTTGGCACTGAAGATGTCAACAATCAGTCATGCCAGTTTGGGATTATATAACTATGTGACTGTAACCCTGAGGTAAACTGAGTATATCTGTGAAATCTGATTCTAGGCAAAAGAGAATTCTACTGAAAAGAGTTCTGTGAACAGTGCTGAAACTATCTCCCCCAATACCTGTGGACTCCCCAAACCCCCCACCCCAGAAGGCCTCAGTTGTCAAAGGTAGTTTTTATCTTGGAAAAAAAAAATGGAAAGTCATTGTTTTTACCCCCAGGCTATG